>WOVY01010603.1:0-207500 GCA_013436015.1 Rhipicephalus annulatus | reverse complement strand
TTCAGGATTGAATATGACACATAGCAAGTAATATTCAATAGGTAAAAGACACCATAAGCAGAATTCATCGTGCATAAGCATACAGGGCACTATTGTGAGAAATAATCGGTGTTGCTGTGCAAAGCCTTTTAACAACACACCTAAATTACCTATCCGGCATTTCGTTCTGTGAGAAAAGAAAAGCAGTTTTAGATAAATAAACTGAGTGGTTACAGAAACAAATAAGACGTCAGAATTATTTAATGATCTCCTTCAGTCGACCGCTATCTCGGGATTGTCAAACAGTGTTGCGAAACTTTTAATGACAGGAAAATAGAAAAAAAGTGCACGCGAATTAATAGCTCCATTCCAGGAGAAATTCGGCATGAATATTTGCCTATGTGTACGCTTCTGTGTGTGTGTGAGCGTATTGGTATATATATATATGTTGCTCATTGGTGTGCGTTCCATTCAATTTAATCTCACGTTTATCTTAAAATAGCCAGCGACTCCACCTGAAACTAACGCAGCAGCTCTTGAGTACTAATAACCAGAAAACAAAATGTAAAAAACGAAATTCTACGAACATCGGTACTTCAAAAACAAAATTCACTTCAACTGACCCTCTAAAATGGCTAAAAAAGCCACTGTATTCAGAAAATCTAATCTACCAGTTTTTTCTTTACTTCCTCATTACGACAGTTGAAAAATAAAGTGAAAGAATCATGGCCCCGACAAGTAAGCTAAGTTAACAATTTTACGCATCTATTCGTGGCATTAGGCATGGTATGACGACAAAATAGGTGACCGAAAAAATTCCGCGTGCTCAGGCATTATTCAAAGTCACGAAGAGGCAGTTACGGGAGATTTTCCATTACATTCTTTTCCTTTTTCCACCCTGAAGATAAAGCCATGACTTCAATACTGTTGGTGAGTGAGATAAAATAGAGAAGAGGCTTGTATGCATGAGTACGTAAAATAGAATGAAAGCGTAAACTTGAAACGAACCGAGCTAAATAATAGGTGTGGAAAGAAGGAATGAGCGCTGCGAAACGTTCCGTCTTTCTTGGATCCGCGCAGTAGACAAGTGAGCGCTTTCCTCGCGGGCTTTTTTTTCTTTTTCTTATTTTCATTGCGAGTATTTTTGAACATATTGCTGAATCATGAGCAACAACTTTTCTCGTACTTTTTGCTGCTTCGTCTCAGCACTTAAGTTTTGAGATTTCACTTGCCAGTCTTTCATTCTTATTCGTTGGCCGTACTGTTCATCGTACTCGGCGTTTTCTCTAAGTAACCTGATGGAATTATTCAATGTGGCACGAGAAAAAAACAACAACATGAACAAGCATTGGGGAAATCAAGTACGCGTAAGAAAAAAAAAACATTGTTTATTTTCAAATTCAAAAATATGCAGAACCATCAGATTAAGAGGGAATTATCTCTATATTATGGTACTTACAATGTACATTGACTCGGCACACTAAAGTTCCTCGCGTAAACAAAACAGGCTTGTGTCGCCGGAAATATTTTAGTTCTAACAGCTGTAACTTGTAGCCTGCTTTTCTCGGCATAAGAAAATCAGCTGAATAACTTTCAAAAGTGTTAGTTAGACATAGCAATCGCCCAACGTCGGAGATCATAAGACACAAAAGGTTTTGAGAGCGTTGTTGCATTTTTTGCGGACAAATGGTCTTAGAGACAGACTTTGCGAAGTTCCGTTTATCGTAATATTGTTTCTTTTTTCTTTCTTTTGTAAAATCTTGTTTTTATCGTATATTATTCCCCGTACCCCTTTTGCCACCATAGAGTATACCAAGCCGGCCTTAGAACTGGCTAACCTGTCTGTCCTTCTGCCTTTATATTCCTCCTCTTCTTCCTCTTTGCTGATCTGGTTCATCTATCCATCACCGCTCTCACATTTTTCTACATGTCTTCCCCCCCCTTTATTTTTTAGTTAAGCTTCTTTCTCTTTTCTCATCTTTGCCATCTATCTTCTTCACTAAGCCAAGTTCGTTAGCTTTTTTTTTCACTCCACTAACGCAGTGTTAAACAAACGAGGACTTCTTTTTCTGCGTGTACCTTTACTTGCAAAATCAAGCATTTAGAAAGGGCTTAGAGTGAAACGAGAAGGAATAGCGAAACTTGACCCCACATATGCAGTTGAAGCTGTATTGGTCGTTAATACAATTTGCACACTGTCCCTTTTTGTGACTTTACTTCCGTTCAGGAAATGACGTGCGTCAATTCTAAGATGAAGCCTTGCATAAAGCGCTTTCTAGCTTTGGGGAACGGCAATGGCCGCGTTGGCATCGAACAGCTTTCTTGTGCAGAAAAGACGCGCGAATAAATATAAAGCGAATCGTAATCGTAGATTCGCTGGTATTATTGCTGATAGAGGAAATGAAAGAAATTGGCTGTCTTGTTGGCGCACTGCACCGCGTATATTCATCGATAGACCGAGCGGAGCGAGCTTGTACTCCAACGCAACTACGAAAGCGCAACCAGTGTCGAAGGAGGAACAAAGCAATGAGAACAAGGAGGCCAATTCGCACGTAGCTATATCGTATCGAAATGATATTACGTGATAGCCCTCAGTCGCTGGTCGATGCTCCCTGTCAGCCAACTAATCAAGTCACTACGAGCTTCGATGACAGTTTCGAAATACGTCAGCACCCCCCCCCCCCACCCCCATGCAACGCCCGAATTGCGACGACGCGGAGCAAACAGAATAGTATTCCGTGGTGTAATACAGCCTCCTATGTTCGCTTCAGAACTTTGCCGTGGAGCAAACAGAATAGTAATCTGTGGTGTAATACAGCCTCTTCGCTTCAAAACTTTGCCATGACTCGCAGGTATTGCGAAAGCCTTGCGTGTTTCGTGTATCAACCTTCGCTCTTTGTTGGCTAATGCGTGCAGCAGGTCTGGATTCCTTTATGAGAAGCGCCTATCTACCATTCCCTAATAAAGCGCGCGTGCTGATTAGCATAATTAAATACAGCTGATTCATCCGTTGCAAGTAGAACTACCCGCTGATTGCCACATTGTAAGAGTAGCGTACCCGAATCTGCGCTTTTCTTGTTGTTATTTTTTTATGGGCTTGTCGCAAGCGTCGCCCTAAAAACGGCAGTAACTTAAAAAAACACCCTTCCACACCATGAAGTAATAGTACATCCGCGTAGTGCGACGCCGGTGAACAATGGATGCGTAATGATGGAACTGAAATCGATACTCTCTCCATGGGTGCGTATTGAGGGCAACACAGAACATCCTTCTCGAAGGACGCTTCGGCATCTCATAGAATGCTCTGTTTAGTCTGGTGTTATATTACTGATATTATGATGTCTTTGGAGGCGCCCTTCTAATTACACTGTAAATGTTACCTACGTGGATTTCAAAGGGCGAAACATAAATTTGCTCTTTTTATATTTTTAAATTTCAACATCGAAACTGTGTTAAGTAAGCCTGGTTTGTGCGCTGTCGCCAGAGTATTCCAGTAGAAGGTATGAGCACCACAGCGATTGGACAAGCAAGACTAGCCTGTATAGGAGATGCAATAGTCAAACTAACATGACCACGTGAAAAAGAGAGGGAGAAGGAAAGTTTGAAAAATGAAAGAAAGGAAGAGAAACACAGAAAAACATGAAAAGAGAGTAAAAGAGAGAGGCAGTCATAAAAATGACACAAAAAAGAAGGCTTGGCAGAAAATGTAATTACTATTATTTTATTTTATTATTATAATAATATTATTATTAACATAACCGCACTTAAAAAAACACGAACACACTGATGAATCAGAAGGGGACGGAACAGGTGGGCAAGTGCCACTTCGAGATGGCGCATGTTACGCATGTTTGCAGCTGTAGCCGTTTTGATGGCACTTTATTATTGGTTGGTAGCAAACATGCGAACCTTCTCATATTCCTGATAAATAAAAAACACAACAGAGCCACCCCTCCATCCACCTGCTTCGCATAACATCGACTACCAAGACACATGGGATCTGCTGAATTTTTTTATATCACCTTTTCAGACACGCTGATCATCCTATAAAAAAGGTAATAAGTTTTTATTAAGGACGAAGCTCCTTAGGGTCGAGCAATGTCTGCCGTCGTCCCCCAATTACAATGACGTTGATCACGATGAAGAACAAGTGTGTTCTAGACCACACGCTCTCTTTCTGCCATTATGGCTCAGCCCATGTAAGGTACCCACAATACTGTCATGACGATGACGATGACGATCACGATGAAGCACAAGTGCGTTCTAAACCTCACATTCTCTTTCTGCCATTGCGGCTCAGCCCATGTAAGGTACCCACATTACTGCCATGATGATGACGATGACGCTGATCACGATGAAGAACAAGTGCGTTCCAGACCACACATTCCCTTTCTGCTATTATGGCTCAGCTCATGTAAGATACCCACAATACTGCCATGGCGATGACGATGACGCTGATAACGATGAAAATGATGACGAGGAACTTGAACGATGTGAAGTGGCCCTAAAGATGTGTACAAATACACGCACCGACATATGTTAAACAGCCCAATATGTTTCCAGTTCATTAGTCCACCAGTCGATTACAGTTGCGGAATGATGTAAATGGCAATGTGAATATTAACAGTACCAGAAACCGTAAGCTGATAATAAGCGCTGGTGCTGGCGAGAATGTAGCCCCGAACACTGCGATATTACATAAATCAAGTTAAGCGATACTTTTTGGCAAATTAGTTGGTTCATACTTCAAAACTCTACTGAACTTGACTTCCCGAATGACGCGAGAAGGGAGACAGGAAAGAGCGTCGCACGTTCGCTCTTTCCTGCCTCCCTTCTCGTTTTCCTTCAGCGTGCGCAGCAAGTATAGTTTTCAACTTCAGCGGATGGCACTCAATCACAATTGAGATTAACGCGACGTGACGGCTGTATCAAACGAGTACATATGTAATGTTTACAAGAATAGATAGCCAGCACTGCAACCACAATTAACGTTTCACGAACGTTAGGGTCTAGTTGAAAAGAAGTTCTGAGACCGGGCGTGGCTCTGTGGTAGAATACTTGACTGCCACTCAGAATGCTGGGGTTCGATTCTTGCTGGGATCTTGACATTTATTCTTTGCATTCGACGAGTTAACGCTGCCGATGTCAGCGTTTGCTTAACGTTCACATGTGTGTTCTCGCTATTTCTGCGTAGACACAAACTGTTAATCACCTGTGGCACATACTCGCGTACTAGTGGCACATACCCGCCCCTTGGTTTTGTGCCACACCTCGGGCGGAAAGTGATTGGCGACGTACGCGACGGAATTTTGACATTATTCATGTCATGACCAGTGAGTCATATTCGTCAAATCATGTTACCGCCCTCCAATACTAATTTTCGTTTACTTCAAGTTAAAAGGATGGTCACAAGAACACCCAGACTTGGACGGATAGATAGATAGATAGATAGATAGATAGATAGATAGATAGATAGATAGATAGATAGATATTGCTTCAGTACATATTCCACTCAGCACGTATGAAGCTAAATGAAGAAGCAGGCCAAGAGTCACCGCCCGGTGTTTTATGAAAACGAGACCAGTGCTTTGTAAAGTCCAGCGAACACTGCGAGCAGTCCCATAGAGCGTGTTCTTCATTTCCATGAATTCTAGACATAAAAACGAAAAAGAGTAAATGCATTACAAGCAAAGTCACAGCTCGTCTGTTTTTTTCTTGTTCACGGCGCTTGGCGCATTAGCCACAGCCACAGCTGCTGCACGGCGAAAGCCTTTCCGAGCGCCACTTGCGCGATCGACATTTCACCGTCGGCCAGCTTGCCGAGACAGCTAGCCACGCACAAGGTTCCTGAAATGGGAGAAATGCGCCGCTTGCAGCACGGCGGCCTTCGCAAGCACGATGGTGGAGAAGGGAAAATCAGTTCACGATCATGCAATGCCTACGTCAGAACGCAGAACGCTTTGGATGACTCGTTTGTTCTTCATAAACCAGACGCCAGGCTTTGCTGGTCAACCAGAACGATGTCCCGTACTTTCTTTGTCTTGGTTCCTTCAGCTAGTTGTCATTCTAAGTCTCGTTCCTTTTTCCTCTATAAGGTTCTTGAAGGGTCAAGGACATTGGAATAAGGAGCCTACTGCGATCTCGCGGCAAGCTTTTCTGTACTGCACAAGAGTATTTGCGATGCTTCCTGATTGAACTCAAGCACGACGACACACATAAGATATTTTAGGGGCGAAACTCCTTAAGGCGTGGGTCTGTCCATCCTCCGTCGTTGTCGTACGTAACCACCGGGATGCGAGATGGGAGATGGCGGTACTTGGAGTGTTCACTAGGTGGACGCATGGACGGACGGACAGACAGACTTGCAGGCGGACGGACGCGCGGAGCGGGTATGTGCCACACGAGATGCGAGATGGCTGTACTTGGAGTGATCACTAGATGAACGTGCGGACGGACGGACAGACAGATGGACGGACGCGCGGACGCACGGACGGATGGACGCACGGGCAGACGAATGGACGCATGGATGGACGCACGGTTGGTCGCGCGGATGGACGGAAGCAAGAACGAACGGACGGACGGAAGCACGGACGGGCTGACGGACCCTTTGCCCCACTCATCATTATTCACTCCGTGATTATGTTGCGTTTTTTTTTATCTCTTTGCCAGAAAAGTCGAAGCTGTCCCTTTTTTCTCAACTTGGATGAAAGAGCTAGTTTGTTTTGTACGCTAACGTTTTTTTGTTTGTTAGTTTGTTTCGATCATTGCTTCTAGTATGCCTCTCTATCACGCCGTTGTTTCAATTTCACTATTCCTGTATCTCCTAGAGCAGTACAGTTTCCTGTCAAGTACAATCGTCAGTCATTTACAAACAAATACGCTATAGAAGACCGTTAGTGGTGCGTTCGAAAAGTTTATTGCGGCATAATTCAGGTGTCCTCACAACTCGCGTTCTCTTTTTTGCATATGGAGTGTCAGAAAGTATGAATGTAGTTGCATTCACATTGTGAAGAGAGATCTTTACATGAGCATATTTTATGTATACTGTTAAAAAAAACTGGAAATGTGTAAACGCTTCGTTGGAGCTGACTTATCCCAACATTTTGATATTCAGGCTTCACGGTGTCTCCAGGCACACACGCACACAAAAAGAAGTGGCTGACGTTGCCTTAGCTCGACGCACCGCTTTGGAGTCGTAGTGACGGCTCAGTCCGTGTTGATTCTTTCATCGACATTAAGTGATTATGTCATCGTTACCAGATACGAGAGAGACTCGACGTAAAAGAGAATTAACGCCGATGTGAGTCTCAACTAGTTCCGAGCTCCACGACATGAACCTATTCCACGAGACAAACAAGTTATTAATCTGTATTCTTTTTTATTTGCTCGCTTATTTTTTCTTATCTCTTCGCTGATAGCCAGCAGTAGGCTTTCAGCTTGAGAGACAAACGATCACTTCAGACAGAGCCACGAGCGTGTCGTGGAACCTCGTGAACGTCTATAGTCGGAGGCGATTTGTCTCAAGCGTCGTCTCATTTTATATCCGCTGCTTATCGCCCAGTCAGTTATTTTATTTCTCGCTCAGGCTTTCGTTCGGGCTTGCCGGTGTCCAGAGTCTCGCTTAAACAGCCGACTGTTTCAAGTGCAATTTCTTCAGCGCGATAAAAAAAGCTGTGCGATCGCAAAAGGAGGCGACTTTGTTTTTCTAATGAAGCGCCGCATTCCTCGCGGGAACGTGCAAGGCCGCCTCGGGTGAATTTTCTGACGCAACGTACATTGTTCCCGAGCCGGCCTACGCGATGTGTCATTGTTTCTGTTTTTTGTTTTTCCTCAGCCGGGCATATGTAAAACAAGATACAGCGGTGATGAACTGTCTCGGTTTTGTCATTTGTTACATCGGTAACATGTACTACCTTGCCTCGTCGTATATTTATCATGAGTGAACAAAAACTGCGATTGCATACCAGCCTTTAAGCTATGCATCACTGTGGCGACTGTTGCTGTAGCAAGGGTGACGCAAGAGGCACGATGACTGCTACTACTATAGACGTGGATGTGTTTGCGTAAAAGCTTTTGTGAATACGAATTTATTCTCGAGTTCCACGCTTAGCAAGCAGTGCTGCCGCTTTGTTCGAAAGTGTGAAGAAGAGCAATAAGGAGAACAGTGAGACATTCAGAAAATCTTGAAAAGGGAATGACCGCATTTAAAAAAAATAATGTTAACCCATAATTCTTCCGTATCGATCCCGTAAGAACGTCTTTCATTATTACTTCAGTTTTTCAACTGACACAATTTACTTACGAACACTGAAGCTTATGCAAGAAGGGTTTCAGTAGTTCAAGACCTTGTTCGAATAGTAGAAAGCCAAAAGCCAATACAAGCGTTCTTTATGGCTGACTGAACAACATCTAAATGTCCCCAGCTCTCCTTCTCTACCCCTTTCTTGACTAATCCACACAAGCCTGCATGTATGCCTGGGCGAACTAAATAGACAAAAAACAGGAGCAGTTACGGAAAAGGAGAAGATGCAAGGAAGACTTGAAATACGTTCAGTAATCGCAATCTCATCGGGCAATAAATGAGGCTGCCAAGCGACAGAGGCAGCATATGCGGAGTACTTCGATCTGGCGCCGACTTACTCAAGGTGCGTTCGCCTTCACATCAATTCTCAATGGGCATCGAGCTCTGGCTCTTGAAGAAAACTTTAAACCACTCACCACTTCGTCATTGTTGCCGGGAAGTCAGCGCTCGAGGTATTCATTGACGTTACGTAAGCGTCGCGTTTATTTTCAATCATACGAGCGACGGTGACGTATCACATTCATAGCGCCTACGAATGCCGCTTCTTCTGCGGCACAAAACAAAAACAAAGCCACAGTAGTGCCTGAAAACTGTCGGAGCTTTACGATACTCGCACGGTTTTTCGGCAGAAAGATGCTTTTTATTCATGAGCCGAAACACGGACGCAATAAACTGCGAGGCTCCGGCATCGCCTCCAATAACGACTATTTAAAACTATGTCGCAAGTCTGCTTTTCTGAACTTAGGATTTTTTTTATAATTCATGTTTGTGCTCCCATACGGTGTCTCAGAAAGACGGGGGAGTTAAAACAACAACAAATAAATTTACGTTTGATAGGCCACCGCGGAGTCTGACGCGAACCATATCGAGCCGTAAATTTTCACCACAGTCGAGCGAACGGAGGTTTCTTATATTTGTTAACGGGCTTTCGATATACATTAAAATCGGTATCGAGAATAGGCGTTTCGACATTGCGCACACGTGGAAGACATTCGAGACGCACTATTCAATCGATATCTGTTGCAGCGCACGCCGCATCCGATGTTTTAAAAATATGTCTCCTTAGTTAGCTGCCTAAATCAAGGTAAAGCGACACTCACCGTTCATAGCCAAAAGTGTCGAAAATATTCCTCTTCTTTCATGCCACGTTTACTGTCGTTCCTCAAGCACGTCGTACGTATTGTCGATTAATTATTTAATTTGCTTCTTTTCTTTTTACCGATTTACCCTTCAGCCTCGGTGGTTTCTAACGGCCTTCGCCAAATCTATCGCTATTCGTTGAGAAAGTGGTCGGCTTATCGCTTAAGTCGTCGCCATCGTCTGTCCCGCAGCCGATGCTCCGCGAAGCTTCTTTCTCCTATAGCTAAGTGCGCGGCTGGAATTCGAAGTGTAGCATCAATCGACGAAATCGCTATATAGCTAAGTGCGCGGCTGGAATTCGAAGTGTAGCATCAATCTACGAAATCGCTGAATCCTTTGGTTTGTGTATCCTGCAATGTTCCAATGCTTGGGAATGAGGCATGTCTTCTTTTCACAGGCTTGAGAACTTTTCCCAGCAAATCTTGTATGTGTAAACCCTCTTTTTCATGTGACGAGTGTTCATGCCTCCACGGATGTATAAATTTTTTTAACGAAAGTTATTGTTGGGTATCGGGTGTCTGAGCTCGCGGCAACGTCTGCGCAGAGCTGACAGACGGAGCGGACAAGGCTATGTTAAGGCAACATTTATGTACAGAATAAACAGAGGTGTTGCGGACAAGGCTATGTTAAGGCAACATTTATGTACAGAATAAACAGAGGCGTTACTTATTCGGCACTGGGGTTGACAGCTTATTGGGCTCGCACCGAGGTGCGACCATGACCCGGTATTTCTTTGGTCTCTCTCTCTCCCTCTCTCTTCGCGCAGTTTGGTTCCTTTATAGCCCTTGTGGGTCCCTTGCACCAGCTAGTAGTTCGAAGCCTCCATTCGCCCCACCATGGTGGTCTATGTGGCTAAGGTACTCGGCTGGTGACCTGCAGGTCGTGGGTTGGAATCCCTACTGCGGCGGCTGCATTTCTGATGGAGGTGGAAATGTTGTAGGCCCGTGTGCTCAGATTTGGGTGCACGTTAAAGAACCCCAGGTGGTCGAAATCTCTGGAGCCCTCCACTACGGCGCCTCTCATAATCATATGGTGGTTTCGGGACGTTAAATTCCACATATCAATCGAAGCCTCCATTCGGGAACCACCGCTGGTTGCTGGCTGGAATTGGACCCGTGGATGAGGGGCTTGTCGAGCGTTGCGTGAGGGTTTGCCGTCGGTTACGCCAGGCGCACCGCAGAAATGCCGTGAATTGCATCAGACTGGCGCCGTTGTTTATGCCCGGTGCGTCAGACGGCTTAATAGTTGCATCAGCCAAGCTGTCGATGTTGCGGCACTTGCATTAAAATTAACTTGAATACTTTGCCGAAGCAATGCATTTCGTGTTGCACTCCCAGGGATAACAGTATACACAGTGTAGCTTGGAGATGAATTCTATTTAAGCCACGCATACACATTATGCCAAATGTGAACAAAAAAAAATGGAATCTGGGTTTGTTATCTATAGCGAATTTACCATCGTACAGTACAAAAGGGACGTGAACAAAGATTAAAGAAGGAGGCAACACGAGCGATGATCCTGAACTATAGTTAAACGGCATGAATAAATACAAATGCTAACCGAGTTTCAATGGAGCGACTGAGCAGATCATCCCAGTGATGTCACAATTAAAGAAGGCGTCGGTCACTCACGTGCTCATAGGAACAAACAAGCATACAAACAAGCAGGACTAACAAACACAAACGTGCAAAGGGACCTACTACTGCGTTAGTCAAGAAGGCAAGCTGCATACAAGAAATTAAACTTCCTTTTCGCTATGGCCAAGAGGCAAATCGCTCGTACAACTTTCTCTTTCTTTGGTTAATGAACATAGACTCCTTAGCGTCCTGATACTTATGCAGGAACAAACGATCTGTTTCAGTCGCAATCGGTTCACAACCACAATATTTTCAGTTTTATGGCATGTGCAAAGCGCTGTAACCCTGAACAGTTATAGATGATCTCTTAATGTATTATTTACACATTGGATAGGCTTCAGAGCCATTCAGACGAAGACTGTGGGAGATGCACAGAACACAGACGAGCGCCGTTTTCTCCTATGCGACGTGTCTGTGTCTCCTATGACCTTCGTCTGAATTGCGCTGAGTACTATCCAATGATGTACCAACTCGCCCAAGTCAAAGTGCTTTTGGAACATATTTACACATTTCCCGGTTCGACCAATATATGCACGCCCGCATGACAAGGGCAACCTGTGGACAACACCTGACTTGCATCTAACGTATATTTCTGATTTTCAAAACCGCAAGCCTTGCCAACACCCGGTAGTTTCTTATGCAAACGGGAGCAGATAGAACCACTTCGTCGAAACTCGGTTGGCCTTTCTATTTATTCCGACCGTTTCTTTACTTTGATGGAAGCTCAGTACTCGTGTTGTCACCTTCTTTGATCTTCGTCGGCGTCTCTTTTTGCACGGTGAACAGTAAAAAAAGTCTCATAGGCGAATTCTAGCCTCGTTGCTTCGGAATGCTGTTGCCTGGGAACATGTAACAGACAATAGACGCTAATAGTGTTCCTCACTACAATATGTGAGGGGTAATCTTAGATGCACGAAGAACAATCGCGTTCTCTAAGACCCTTAAAAACACACACACACACACACACACACACACACACACACACACACACACACACACACACACACACACACACACACACACACACACACACACACACACACACACACACACACACACACACACACACACACACACACACACACACACACACACACACACACACACACACACACACACACACACATGCGCACTTGTGTCGAATGGTTGGGGTCAAGCGGACATCTGTCTATTTCGCTTGGTGTATCTCAAGATGGAACCTCCTTTAAGTAATACTCATCCACCCTCCTTTTAGTCTCGTTTAACTCGTTTTTTTTGCTTTTTGCTATATGGCTTTTGTGTTGTGGTACAATACGGAGTGCCAAAATCAGTGACGCAATTTGCTTGTTTTCGCACTGACTCTTTTCTTGGGCATACAACGCTATACTCGCAGCCTTCTCGATAGAAAAACTTATCGTAATATACCTAAATTTCATGTCACTGAACGTAAGCACATCCATAGACTCTTTTCTACATATTTCATGTGTCCTTTAAAAGCAAATATATTTTCATATCAGTAGATTTTCTTGGGAAATTGTGCAGTGCTACTCCAGTTGCTCATCCATTCCTTTGCTGACAGCTTCTTTATTCTCGTAAGCCGTATTCTTACACAACACAAAAAGCAGCCGTTTTTGACAGAGCGGCTAATGACGAAAAAAATATAGAAACAAGAAATATAAACAAGGTATATAAACAGATATACGACAAATATATAAAGATATGTAAACAAACCTGAGATGCATCCTTTTTCCGAGTGGCCAACAAAGCGGCTAGCAAAGACAGCAAACGAAGGAATGACACGGATTGTTAGGCTCCACACGGCGATTCGAAGGCATCGCCAAAGCCGTTCAGAGACGCCCCCCACTCCTGCCATATTTAGTCTCACTGCTCCAATCAGGCTGCGGCTTCGCGGTAACCGAACAAAGTGAGAGAAAGTAGGGAGGCCAAGTTCCAACCTTGGCCCGAGCCTGAAACAAATGAACCCTTGGCCAAGTTGTTCGGCAGCGTTTCCATGCTGCGCTTCCACAACACAGCGGCAACCAGAGATGGGACTGAACGGAAGTCAATCGCGAAAGGAGGGCGATTCTCGGGACTGGAAGTCGTCTGCAAGAAGAAGGGAGAGATGGGGAAAGAAGTACGGCGCACATCGACTGATTGTCCATCAGGGCTTCATTACGGGTCCTATACTGCGTTCCCATACATGCTTGAGAGGCGTGGGCGCGTCTTACGAACTTTTGTACTCTTTCTTTGTGTATAGAGTGTGCCTCCTTGATAAAACCATGCTTTCCTCTAGCAGCTGTCTCGCCTTCGAAGCGAGAATAAGCGTCCGGATTATGCTGGCGTGGTTGGATACCAACTTTCGTGCTTACGTCACCTACTGCAAAAGTTGACTGGGAGACAATCGATCAATAAGCGCAGCCGAAGCTCGAGAGTGAAAAAGTGCCGTGAATGGGCCTGGGTTTCTTACGTCATGCTACGCAGTGCCTATACATACGCAAAAATACATGGCAGGTATTAAAAAAAACGAAAATGGAAGTAGTGCATGACTAGGCAAAATACGAACGCCATCAATTCATAGCCGCCTACAAAATCAGCCATTATTTCTTTGATCAATTTATGTGCTCGATATCTCCAGATTACACTATTTCTCCGAACACAATAACAAGCAAACACACGGGTACCGTTCAAAATAACCAGCGCAGACGCTGTAAACTAGTACACGAAATGTGCTTGAGTGTGTTTGTGTGTGCGTGTCTGTGCGTGCGCGCGTGCCTGTGTGTGTAACATTTCTATCCTTTGCCTCACTCCTTTTTTTTTCTGACATTTTCCTCTTACTCCTTTCTCAGTGCAGGGTAGCAAGCCGAATATTTACGTTCCGATAACCCTTCCTGTCTTTCATTGGACATTTATCAATCTCTCTCTTTCTCAACGTGCGGCACACCAGCCGCTTTCATGGGTGATGAGATATAGGGGTAAAGATAACGAAATAGTGGGATGAACAGGATAACAGATCGCAGTTGGGCCAAGAGTAAGGGCCATCCAGTGGCTTGAGTAGGTTTTCGCGAAGCAACGGAGAAAAGGAGTCGACGACCCGTTGCGGAGGCACCCGAGTAACTGTCGCCTAGTCGAAGAACAACATCCTCGATGCCTAGGCTCTGAGATTATCGGACTCTAGTAGCCCTAATCTTAAGATAGGGAACATCCGCGCCCTGCGAGGCCGGGGACTTCCTACAAGCCGGATGTATAAATTAATGTTATTTCTCCCTCTCTTGGGCCAAGAGTGAGCCGCGCCACTGTAGGAAATAGGAGCACACAGGAAAACAAGACAGAGAGACAAAGCAAACAAGAAATGATGCTACAAGCATAGCTGTATAAGAGAGAGCGCATCGATCGTGTGCCCTAGGGCATCCTAGGGCATCCAGTCGAAACGCTATGACCGCAACACGTGACACAACACTCGCCAGCACCAGTGGCTTCGGCATAAGCATCGGACCTAAAATCATCGAGAGAGAGTGAATGCGGCAAAAGGAGCATAAGAGAGAGAGAGAATGGCTCCCCTTCTACAGGCACAACCGGACAAGAAACTGGAGACGCACTCTTAGAACGTTCCTTTCGTCCCCAGTGAGGCCTTGTCCCCCGAGAAGTGCAGTCATCGGAAATAGCTCTTTCTCTCGCTTCCCACTTTCAGCGAAAGAAGTTCGATGGCCTATATGCGGATGCTCCTCCAGCAGGAAGTGCGGCAACTTGAGTACGCGCCACCATGCTACTCGCGTAGCCGTGAATGCATCATCGAGCCGATTGTGACGGCAATGTTCGCGCCTCGCTGTCGACTCTTCATGAATTCGGCGATAAACAGCAGTGGATAGCTCTTCTGCGGGGCACAAGCAAAAAACAGCAACAAAAAACGTTTGAATATTTCTCCACAATAAGGAAAAAACAAACAATTTTTTAACAATAGAGAAAGAAGAAAAAACAAGCCTAGACTGTATCCGGCTATATCAATTACCAAGACGATTACAGCGTACTATCAGTTGGCAGCAGGAACTTACAATGGTACATTCCTCGGGATCGTGCTCAAATATTTGTGTAGAAATTAATGGTAAAGTGGGCTACTAGTTGAAAAAAAGCCCTTAGGTTTCTTGGACTGAATTTCAGATGCCTCACGAATAACGCCACTTTCCGGCTGCGTGCGAAATTGCTGTGATCTGCTGCGAGAAAACGACTCCTAATGCTGTATACACGACGCAGGATGTGTGTTTTTCATCCCAATATCCTTCATGGTTTCTTTCGTCGGCACTTAAGAGAGTCCGTGCAGCCGCTTTATCTTCATGGACGAAGCACGCCGACGCTTCTTACAAAGACGAATCTCCTTAGGCCCGCACCCTGCGTTCCGTGTCGAAGCTCCCCGCCGCATCACCGCTCCCCCCTCTAACGTTTGTAGAACCAGGTGAGGTTCACAGCTTCTCATAGACGCTTGCTCTCCGAAGTGGACGCGGCAGCCGACATCAGAAGCAGCAGCGCTGCAGTTCCACCTTGAATAGGGAGCCTTCATTTGCTATAATCTTGCATCATGGCTCACGCGTTTGCAAATGACGCGCGGAGTACGAACAAAGTGAGCGCTGAGAAGCGCGCAGTGCGTCGCAAGCGGCTACAGTCGAGGGCACTCACGGCAAAGTTCACAGGTGCTGTGAACTGAAGATATAGATTGTCTACGTGATAGCCTGTCTACGTGTCTCGTCTTGGCTAGCTGATACCCTGTAATGAATCGCAGACATGTAGCGAAAAGAAAAAAACTTCCAAGCATTTCCCCGAGGGTGAACATGGTTAAGTGCGAATGCACGGGGTGATGCTATGAGGGGTATTTATTATTTCGCACTATTATATTTATTAATCACACTATGGTGCCTTTACTTTGTAATGGTTCCTGGGAATCGCAATTTGATCAAACGAGGGAGTTTACGTTAACTCACTGGCGAATGCCAACGGATTTTAACTTTACTCCCCCTCATAGCATCACCTCGTGCATTCGCACTTAACCAACACCACCTAAACGAGTTCTAGGCGGTGTTGACTTAACCATGTTCACCCTCGGGGAAATGCTTGGGTGTTTTATTAGTGATGATGATGATTAAAGTGTAATTAATGAATTTAAGTGGTGTTTGTCATGAAGCAATTGTACACAGATACATTATATACGAAGTATTATATATTTACACTTCACGATTTTCGTACGATGCAATAAATGCACACATCGCGAGCGCGTCACACATACACACACAAACTACACTACCGATTAGCACCTATTCATGTTATCCTTGTAGCTCACGGTTAGTACCAGCGCTTTGTGATCCGAGAAATGTACGGTGAGCGGATCCGGCAAGACGGAGCGGACCGTACAGTTCCTACTGAACGCCAAGTCTATGAAGCCACCGTTGATCGTGGTCGGAAACTCGAGAGACAGATACGTCATCGAGTAATTGTTCAGCATGTGGCCAACCAACCAGCCATTGTCCTTTCTAACGTCCCGCGCGGCACGTTCACTGGCTCGAACGGTTTCGGGAACGTCCACTTGCCGTTGACGATTGCGAGCGGCGTCTTGACGCCAGCCTTCATCGCCCTTCTCCTCCTGACGCTTGCGTTGTCGTTGTCGTTCCGCTTCTTGGGCCGCGTTCGCGGCTCGATGCTGACGCCTCATCTTGGCCTCGCGAGCGCGCAGTTCTCCATCCGCTGCACGCTTCGCCCACTTGTCCTCGGCCTCGCGAGCGCGCAGTTCGGCATCCTCTGCACGCTTCGCCCGCTTGTCCTCGGCCTCGCGAGCGCGCAGTTCGGCATCCGCTGCGCGCTTCGCCCGCTTGCACTCGGCCTCGTGAGCACGCAGTTTAACATCCGCTGCACGCTTCGCCCGCTTACGTTCGGTCTCACGAGCCCTTCGCAGCGCCGCCTTGTCTTCCAACGTCGGCGAAACCACCGCGGTACCGTCACCTCCAACGACGGGTGCAGTGCTGGCATTCGGTTGTACTGCATTCGTTGTTGATGGTAGCGTTGCCTCCGGGACATCCACCGCACGACCCGCTCTCGACGGGAGACTGAGAGAGAAGGCGGGCGCGCGAGAGAGAGAGGGGCGCGCACAGCTGCAGCGAGCGAGGAGAGTGGAGGAGCGAGCGAAGGGGGAGGGGGACTATTAGCGTCGCGTCCGTGGCTTATTCGGTAGAGCGTCGCGCTGCTGCCCGCCAAGTCCTCTTTCTTTTAAAGATAGAGAGAAGACTGTGGACGCTGCCGACGGCGGTGGATGGTTTGGGGTCGCTTATAAAGTGTATTCAAACTTAAAAAAAAACGGCAGATCCCACGTGCCCTGAGAATTGACGTTATGCGAATCATGCGAAAAGAAGGTGACCGTGTTGTAATTTTTTTGTTGAGCGTCACGCCGTGAAAATTACGCTAAATTTATGTATGAATGTTTCACGCACACGCATATGTTCAAGAGCCGCAGATGTTTGATTGATTGATTGATATGTGGGGTTTAACGTCCCAAAACCACTATATGATTATGAGAGACGCCGTAGTGGAGGGCTCCGGAAATTTAGACCACCTGGTGTTCTTTAACGTGCACCCAAATCTGAGCACACGGGCCTACAACATTTCCGCCTCCATCGGAAATGCAGCCGCCGCAGCCGGGATTCGAACCCGCGCCCTGCGGGTCAGCAGCCGAGTACCTTAGCCACTAGACCACCGCGGCGGGGCTGCCGCAGATGTTTATATAACAGGTTATTTGCCCTTGTGCAACGCTACCAAACGCATCATGAGAATCAGCAACACCAGAAGCAATAGGCTGATATGAAGAGCTGGTGATCGCGAGGATGGTAGCCCTTGGCACTGCTACACAAATCAACCTCTGCGCCTGGCACCCAACTACAATTGACAGTAATCCGGCGAGATGGCTGTATCATAGGAGTACGTATGTTATGTTTATAAAACTGAATGGCCTCCCTCCCCCCAACAGCACTGCAACCACAATTGACGTTTCACGAACATTGGCGTCTTTTTGAAAAGTTGTT
Source organism: Rhipicephalus annulatus (assembly GCA_013436015.1). NCBI lineage: Eukaryota > Metazoa > Arthropoda > Arachnida > Ixodida > Ixodidae > Rhipicephalus > Rhipicephalus annulatus. The sequence goes on along the minus strand of WOVY01010603.1, from coordinate 189,407 downwards.
GCGAGACCTGGCGTGGCTCTTTGGTTGAATACTTGAAAGCCACGCAGAATGCTTGGGTTTGATTACTGCTGGGACCCTGACGTTTATTCTTTACATTCGTCGGGTCAACGCTGCTGATGCCAGGTGTTTCTTAACGCTCACGCGTTAAAATTGCCCATGTGTGTTCTCGTCATTGCCGAGTGTAATAAGTGTCAACCACCTTTGGTTCATACCCGCATTCCAGTGGTGCACACCCAGTCGCGGGTATGTGCCACTGCCTGGCGGGAAGTGTTTGACAACGTACGCGACGGGATTGTGACATTATTCATGTCTTGACCAGCGCGCCGTATTTGTCAAGCCATCATACACTCCCATACTAATTTGGGTTCCCCCCAAATTAAGGGGGTGATCTCGAGAGCACCCAGACGTCTGGGACTAGATAGGTAGATAGAAACAGACGCCGAAAGTGCTTGCAGTACGCAAAGAAATGCTTCACATTTAATATGCCCCGTGTAGTTGCCCATTTGGGTGTTTCGTGAATTTGCAGAAGCTTCATCTTCGGTTCTTCCTCACAAATTTACCCGGCAGTGACGCTAAACTGAGTGAGCGCAAAATTCCACACACATCACCCTTTCAGAATAACGTAAAAGTTCTAGGGTAGTAAACAAACAAGGTCTTTTTTGTGTGTCTGTCACTGCCGCCGGTTATAGCTCTGTGCGCTGATCATAGAGTGTCATAATGCCTCCTTGTTTTATGGGTGATCTCATTTTGCAGTTACATTTGCCGCATTAAAATATAGGGGGCATCGCAGGCATACTCTTTCACCCCGTCTGTTCAACGTTCTCTTTCTAACACGGCTCTATGCCATTTCGAAGTCAAAACCTTCGGCACAGTTCCGTTTTGTGAACCTATTGTATCACCAACCAGACCCAGAACACATAAAATACGTGCTGAAAAATATACAGCAGCTCCTTGTTCCGCCATACGAAACATGATTTATCGTTCAGTAGTCAGAATGGAGGCCAGTACTATTCGGGGCAACTTTTCCTGTTTACCTTGCGAAGAGCAAACAGTCGGCCACTGCATTCGCTTTACAATACCATTTTTTAACGTCTCCTTATCTCTCTCGCCTTTTTACGTCTCCTGAAGTGAACTTCCGCGGGACATTTTTTGTCGCTGGTGCTTATGAATGGAGGAGGTGCCTCAGAAAGACAACGCATTTTTCAATGCAGTGCTGCTACGCGATCACCAATTCTGTGGTTCAAAAAAAAAAAAAAGGTGGTGCGCCAGGTTTTGAAAGGTGAGACTTCATCATTGAATGAGATTGCATTTTGAAGACAGTATATATCTTTAAGACAGTGTCACCGACGAGAACCCGTTGACCAGTTTCCATGAGATTACTTCCGTTACCGCTGGGGCAGGAGATCAGTAACAGTTCCACACAGGAATCTAACCAGAAGTGAAGAGATCGTCCTTCGCTTAGTCCAAACGAAGATTTTCCTTCATCGGCTTACGTGACGTTGTATGCAGATATTTCCCTCAACTACCTTGACTGCGGCTAATTGGCGACATTTCAGCATCTTATTTGGTTGTGCCTCCGCTTACGCAACCAAAAAAGGCACCAAATCACCGAAGCAGACTTTTACAAATGAATCTATAGCGTTTCCTCGGTCGAACAACTCAGGGTCGTCCAGGGGGCCTGTGAACCGGTCTGGAGCCTCTGGCTCTCGCCCCAGTCACAGGCGAGGCCCTCCCTCTATGAGCTTCCAAGAGCTCTTTCAGGTTTCTGTCCAAGTGACACCGATCGGATTGGATTATTCGTCAGCATTCAGCTCGTAATAGAATAACGTGCTACGTGAGGCCAAACAGACAGAAGAAGATTGTTCCACACTCGGCGTCTTGGCTAAAGGCGGCGCTGAATAACGCCCCCACGTTCAATTCACATATATACCCAATAAACTGGATGGGGGATAGCCGTCGTTGGTAGAGCATCGGACGCGTTATTCGAAGGTCGCTGGTTCGGTTTCTGCCCACGGCAAGTTATCTCCTCTTACACTTTCTTTTCTACACATTTACATTACAATTATCTTTTATCCATCCCCTATACTTTCCTTGACACAACTGTCTGGTAGATCTCAATAATAAAGCTGGCTCTGCCGCTCATGTACCATTATTAGGTGGTGCACGCTTTACAGGAGAACAATTGCCGAATGTTGCAGGAATGACTGTTACGTGGACAAGGTGGCTGTGCAGATGTCGAAATAGCAAAAAGTGCACTAAAACAGGATTGCAGATACAATTTGAATTTGATTAATTGTCAAGTTGCTTTTCTTATATTTTTGGCTCTGCTGCGTAGCTAGGGCTTAGCACATTATATAAACGAGGTGCTGCCTTTGCAGGCTGACTACAGGAATGTTCACGCATAGTCATGGTCATAGCGCGGATTGAGATAACACAGACAGTACACTGACACAAAGTAAAAAAAAGGAGATCCTACGCACATTGGGAATCGATGTTATGCTAAGCATGTGGAGGGAAATTTGCTGTGTCTGAAGGATGCGAGTGGTGTGAAACGTGGAAAGAGTAAAAGGCTGTCAGGAGAGGACCAAAAGAATCAACTAAAGAAAGCGCACATACAAGGGCATTCGCTGCTGTACCCAGTTGCTGTCATCAGCTCTGCTGTCCCCAGCTAGTGTCAACAGAGTTAAATACATTTGCCGCCTCTTGACAACGAAGAGGTTTTAAAAGCCCTCCCATTATAACGAAAGTTTAAGTGAGTGATCTGCAACATTCCTTTTTTTTCAACCCATGAGCTAGAATGAAAATCACAAGTTGGAAATTTGAGGCACTTCTCATCCGACAAGTTGGGCAAATACGTTTCCGCCAGCAAGCATAGCTGACTGCATTCGGTCGGGCGATGACAGTAGCTAGACTTTGTGTGTGTGTGTGTGTGTGTGTGTGTGTGTGCGTGTGCGTGTGCGTGTGCGTGTGCGTGTGCGTGTGCGTGTGCGCGTGTGTGCGTGTGTGTGTTTGTGTGTGTGTGTGTGTGTGTGTGTGTGTGTGTGTGTGTGTGCGTGCGTGCGCGCGCGAGAACAGCTTTTAATAGAACCTTTCTTTGCAACTGCATCGGACTCCTACGACAGTGATGTCGTGCCGACATAAATTCCGCAGACTGTCTTATCTATCCGTGCTCATGCCGAATTCTCCCGTGCTTTGCTTACGTGCGGTGTTGTCTGGCCTTTAGAAAAAATGCTGCCCATCATTAAAAACGTTTTTCAATTCCAGAAAGGTCTTGGGACATTACCAAAACATTGAAAGAAAGAAAAACGGTAGATATACTTGCTTTACGCACAAATAATGAAATTGAAGATAACAAAGTTAGCACTTCGAATATCACTCCTGCACATTACAGAGCAGTCAGCGACTTCATCAAAAGAGCACTAAAGGCAAATATAAAGTCGATGCTGATTTCTGAATTAGTGGTCCAGAAACCTCGTAGTGCTACTTTTGGACCAAGGAAGTGTTTATTTTGAAAAAAAAAACAAAATACGTTTTAGTGGTCCACACTGCGTTAGCAGACTTCATTTACCCGCCTCGAAGTCACTGTTGCCATGCACAACTTTGCCCGGCCTTACTCCACGGCCGCCAGCACTAGTAGCAGCATAGTGAAAGTAGCGGGATCCACAGCAGCAACAGTGGCCATTGAACAATTTCCGGCAGTGACCTCTGAGATGACAGGCGTGCTTGGTTCAACTGTGCCCCACTAGATGGCAGGCCTTGTACAGTTTAATCAGGTGAAAATTGAGCTTTTGAATCACTTGTGTCATTTACCATAGTAATGTCGGGCAGTTCTTTTTTTCCTTGAATCAATCAGAAACGAACAAGCAGCATTTCATTACGTCTCTTATGCACGGAAGGTAATTTAGGGGTGCTAGTTTGATTGCTAGTTAATTGTAGGCAGTAACTCTGACGTGATCGCGATAATTTTACGAATGTCTTACTCGTGGTCCATGTGTTCTCGTGCATTTACATTAACTTTTCGTTAAGTAGGGCCCTGATGTTGATGTCGTTTTAGACCTTGTCATACATTGCTTTCACTCTGACAAAAAATGTGATTGGACTTTTGTGTCTCTTTGAATAAATTTTAATTGTGCAAGGTATACGGCAAGCGCTTTGTCCCATTTTCGTGGCAATGAAGTTCTAACGAAAATGTAGAAAAATTTCTTCCTACGCGATTTTATCATCGTTGAGGAGTGCGACTGTATGTAGTTTATCGCAAAATTCCTCTGCCACCTGAATTATTTTGTCGAGGTTACTGATATTTCCCTGCTGAAACTTCAGCGTGACTGCATTTGACACTGCTTGTTTTTTGCCGCTGCCACAGTACAACGCTAATGGTGGACTGCTGCTCGCAATTTTAAAAGAAAACACTGCTCAGAATTTTTCAAATTCTGAAATTGTTAAATTTTTTAAATTAAATTTAAAAAATGGGAATCATAACTGAATATGATATAACAAAAAAAACGTTCTAAACCAGTTTGAAGAATGGTTATGCCATTTCCAACATTCGTGCGTTGGTCAATGTCAAGCTTTGATTTTGCTGACGAATGTTCGACATGCAATAAAATTTGTTTTAATGGGTCGAGAGCTTTTATTTTTCTTACAGTGCATACAGTTCTCATAGCATATTACTACGGCATGCTGAGTTACTCTGCAACTCTAAGTATATAAAAACCTGGTGCCCCAAAAGGCTCTTGAAATAGTTTATATTTTATGAAGAACTTGTACTCGTAAAAATAATTGCGTACCTATCTAAAATAAGCGCAGAAATTTACGTAAAATAAGATAAAGTGGGCAAGTTTCACCAAACATCAATCAAGAAATTAAAGAAAACTTTAAATTTGTTGCCCCGAAAAAAATTAACGAATGTTTCAAAAGTACATTCCCACCTGAGTCCGACAGCGATGTCGCTGTTCGATAGGTATGCCACATACCACAGTGATGTGGCTGGCATTGCGATGACTTAGATGCAGTTACCATTAGCCAAGACGCAAACAGTTTGATCTCCACTGGATGTGACAAATTCCCTGAATGAAGTTGTAGTAGCTGGAAGTGTGCAGATTGAAGAAATCTGCTTCGTGTGCCCACTATAAGTACGCACACATTGCCCAGTGATAGTCCAATGTCGCACTGTGCGGTCATCTGAGCAGGACAATAACTCCTGTTTTGAAAGGACGGCTATTTCTCGAACACAGTCTTCATGCCCTGTGAAAATGCAGAAAGAGGAACAAGAAGGCTGTTCAGGGTAAGGTGGATGGCGGAAGAAATGTGAAGTCGAACAAGAATGATAGTTATAGCGCGAGAACAAAGCGACGACACAGAGACAAGAAGGACACAAAGGTCACGAGCGCTCTGTCCTTCTTGTCGCTGTGTCGTCGTTTTGTTCTCGCTCTATAACTATCGTCATGCCATACCAACTAGACCAAGCTGCCAAACGTCGAACAAGAAGTTTTGTTTTGCTATTTCAGTGTGCTGTTAAGCAAGACAGAGTACAGACGAATGACACAGACGCAGCGCTAACATACAATATTCCATGTAGTTTTCACTATTTGTAACTTTCGAATGTGTCTGCATGCGCAGCTTTTCAGGCTATTTATCTGTGTAATGCCTTCAGAAATACTAAATCACATATTGGATAATCATAAGATGAACAGGTGAAGTACCTCAGACTTGGCTTGCCGACGTTTAGATAGGAGGACCTTTTTTTTCAAAGGCGCCATGTCATCCTTGGTTAGTTTTAAAGAGGTTAGACATAACCGTTACTACATGGATCGCTCCCTGCCCGCATATTGTGCTATTAATGCTCTCTTTCAATTTTTCAATCTGAGTTATAGATATGAATGTGTGTGTATACAACTACGATGTTTTAATTTAAAAGAACCGTTAAACCACTGGTTTGTTTCCTCTTTCCTCGTTTCTAAAACCACTTCTACCGCGAATCGTTATAGGACATCTCTGCGTCTTTCCTCTCTCTTCTTTTTTCTTCTCTTTTTTTCCGCTTGCTTACCTTAACATCCCACCTATCTCCCCGCCTTTTCTCCCCCCGCCTTTTTGTGTGTGTGTTTTTCTCCTCGTTGCTCATTTCCTTAGCATTCTCAATTTTCCTTTTTGTGAGCCAACATGCCACCAAAATCTTGGATCGATTCCGCTTAGCAGGCCACCTACGGGGATACGGAAAGCATGTTTTGCCAATGACTTTCCCCATTAAACACGCGCTCTCCACAACCCATCCGGTATCGCTTGTCTTCGACATCTTAGCGTTTAAAAATACGCCGCCTTGAGTCGACGCACTCTCAGCGGCTATCACAGCTCATTTTTTAAAGCGGAAAAGCAAATACAGAAAAGAATATTTACATTGAAGTTGTTACGCATAATCAAAGCATCCACGGCGCTAAATATCCCTCTATATTTATAGAGAGATATAACGGCTATAATATTAGACTTACATTTAGGGACATTGAGGGGACATTTGGGTGCCCCGATGCGTGTGCTTCCGCTAACGGCGGTAACGCCGTGGCGCCGGCCATCTGTTAAGCCGAAATTGACATCAAATCACTTTCACGTCTAAGGAGCGTCAAAACTAACAAGTGGTCCAAATAAAAGGGCGAGAAGGCACCCGATGTTTGCCCCCGGCGTTCGACGAGACCTAGCGAAGCCTTGCTATCCGGGCAGGGAGCAAGTACCGATTCAGATGGAAGCGGGTGGTCTCGCATATTGCTGGACAGCCGCTCATTTTTAAATCCTGAACGCGCGAGCACCGCAACCCAGTCTTTAAGCGCCGCATAACGAATAAAGTTGGCGAGATGAAAGAGAATACGCGCATGCGCGCGATGAACAGTGTTCTGTCGCACGGTTCCAGGAACGGGACGCCGGAACTGGTGCTTACGACGCTTTCACGTTCAGGCTAGAAAAAAAATGGTGGCTGTATGTACATTATAGAAAACTGGAAAATTCTAGTTCACTATTGCTTACATCGCACTTAGGGAGGCTATTACGTCTATACCGGAATAACTGATCAAAAAAAAATTTCTCCCGGCAGTCGCCTCCCATTGGCTCTCATAAGTCACGTGAGTGACTGCCCGGATAAATTTTTTGTATTATTCTCCCGGCAACCGGTAGAACTTAACCTAACTTATTACACATAACCTAACCTAACCCAGCGCACGCTGGTTCACGCCTGTCCAGTCTGTCTCGCAGCCTAACCTAACCTAATCTAACGCACGCTAGGCTACGTATGCCCAGTCTGTCCCGCAGCAGCCAGTTTTTTCTCTTCTCCCCACGGCATTTAGTCACGTGACATATTAGAGCCAATGGGAGGCGACAGCCGGGAGAAATTTTTTTGATCAATCATCTCGGTTGCCGCGAGAATAGACACTTCGTATTACGAATACAGGGCGGTAAACGCCGCAGCAATGAAGGAAATTCCAAGTGCGCGTCAAGAGCCGAACGTACCATGTATCGCGGTGACGCGTTGTGCCATAACCCTTGCATCTCGACAATAGGGAGTTTTAGAATAGCAGACCGCGAGCCCTTGCGGTGCGGTCGCTGCTACTGCGCATGCGTCGTAACGCGAGTCGCCATTCGCGTTTGCGGCCCGTCCGCAGGAAATTCGAAATAGCGTGTGGCAATCACGGCCCGCGAAGCCCACGAAGTGCTGTGTGTAGCTTCCGTGCCTTTGGGTTCGCGGTCGGAGCGAAAGTCCCTAGACGTTTCCTTAGTGGCCACTGAGGAAACGTCTAGGGACTTTCTTCCTCCTGCTCCGGGGCAGGAGGAAGATTATGTCAGGATGACCGGAGGATGATTATGTCATTGCTCACACTAAAGTCGTACTGACACCAATTTTAGGTATCTTTAGAGTGTCGCCATTTATCAGAATACTGGTATCAAGATCCCTGATACATAGTATCAAGATTATAGTATCAAGATCCCCTTCAGTGAGCTCTGTATCCGGCTTACTGTAAATAAAAGTACTACTACTACTACTACTAAAAGCAGTATTGTGGTGTCTGAAAATGCACATAAAAATTTTTAACACAGCTTTCTTACCTAAACACTTTCGCTTTCGATATTGAGCCCCCGCAGGGGCGCCTGCTCAAGCAGGCGTTTGGTGTGTAGCGACACCACGGACCCGAGCTAACGGGGGAGTCTCTACTCCCTCCCACGCCTAGCCGTGCGTGGCTTTGCCGTGTCCGGGGAAAAGGAGATCCTGGGGGTTGAGCCGACGCTGGGTGATTGGACCTTTAAGGCCCCCCGGCAGAGGCAACACACCCCTTTGGCCCCGGCTTCACGTAGACGGCACCCTGTTGCGTAACGGACCGATCCCGCCGCTTCCACCACTGTTGCGAACGACGGGCCGATCCCGCCGAAGCCACCACTGTTGCGTAGCGTATGTTTATCAGCTCGCGACTGCTTCTGCGCAGAGCCGATAAGACGAGCGGACGAGACGACGGTGAGTTAAACAAGGTTTATGTACAGCATATATACAGAGGCGTTACAATTTCGGCACTGGGGCCGACAGAGACTCGAAGAGCCGAACTCTCCTCTCTAACACATAGGTCAGCCTTTCGCCTAAGACCGCTGACTCACACACATGCCGGCTCTCCGACACGGGGCCTCCTCTCACTCACATAGGACCGCCGATCGCGACGCGCCGCAGGGCTTCTTTTATTTACACCGGGTCCAACCAAAATGTCCAATCAGAAGCGCCGCTGGTCGTCCGGGCAGATTCCGCCAATGGGGGCCGCCGCGCCATGCGTCAGACCACCAGGCACGCGGCCGCCGGCTCGCTGTCACGTGCGCCGCTGACTCACTGCACCTGGGCCAGAGGGGCGCCGCGCGTGTTCACGCCGTTGAGATGTTCGCGTCGGGCGGGCTGCGGGCTGGCCTTGACCCAGATTGCCTTTTTCCGAGGCACGGACGTTTGACGAGGACTCGCTGGCATAACAGCACCCCCGCCGCCAGACAATGCACCGGAAAGACGAGCTGCTTCCACGGGGCTCGGATGTCAGGTGCGCTCGTCCGCCAAGTCCCTCCAGGTTCGCCTCCAGGGCCATGGGGAGAATACAGCTCCAGACTGTTCCGGGAACACATCCTATTTTTGACGACGGATCCCAGCTCCACTGGCTTGTCGCCACAACTTGCTGACCAGCTTCACTCGTCTCTTCTGACCATCTTCGGTTTCAGCACTTGTCGATGGTTCTGCAACTTGCTAAGAACGGTTCGACAACAGACAACACACGACGCAAGCAAGTGCCCTCGGTCACCCGACAGAACACCAGACAAAGTATAGTACAACATATACCTATCTACGTGTTTATCGGAATTTTGTTCCCTCTACATCAAGAGGCACATGTGGGACACAAGACTCTTAAAGTAAGAACTTGAATTTTTCACAATTACAACAACGCAACGAATTAGAATACCACATAAAGTTGGCCCCTTGAGAGCACTCTGAACGAGAGCGCTCAGCCCAGGTCGTAATGAGGTAAAAATTTTGCCCCGAATCGCCAGCGAGAAACCGAAAGGTTGAGAAGTTACTAGCTGGAACTCACTGCTCAATGCACCTGCCTTAGCGTTTACCTTTCCTTTATTTTTTTTTTTTTGATAGCGAGCGTCAAAGTTGCGCTGTGGAGCAACATGCTCCACTTCAGTAACCGGCCACTTTTAGGCGACGATACCTATGCGGCACCAAGAGCGGCTCACACTTTCGACGTTGCACAAGGGAACAACGATACGGCTTGCTACTGATTGACTCCTCACCGCTTAGCTTGATATCGTGTTCGATCACCGTCGTTTCTCCGGGACGGTCCGACAACACATACCCAAACTCGGAAACAATCTTTCTCAGGTCCTCTTTCTCAGGTCCTCCTTCACTTACGCTAGGCTCTAGGTTTATCTGCTCCCGGATTACTTTCGATCCCCCTTCAATTACCTCACTAGAACTCAAAATTTCTGCTTCCTCTTCCTTTGAAGCATTCAACAACAGATTTACGACCGCTTGATGTTGAACGTATGGTTTCATCAAGTTGTAAATTTTGTCCGGCCGCCTTCCTAATTTCACTTCATAATTTGTATCGCAAGACTTCGATAATACTTTGGCGGGCCCTTCCCAATCAACCTCAAGCTTGTTCCTTTTGGGTGGCTGCAGCCGCATTACCTGATTATCAACTTCAAAAGCGCGCTTCTTCCCCGATTTCTCGTAGTGCTCCTTCGACAGCACTTTTGCCGCGTTTTTCTGGCTTTCCACGAGCGCTTCAATCGAGAGATCCTCACGCTGCCCTCGAATGAGCGTCTCTCGATCAACTCTCGGCAGCTCGCTCCAACTTTCCGCTACAGGCGAGAGCGTTGCAACCCTCTCGCTCTGACTCAATGGCGCCACGTCGTCTCCCCCAGCGCATACCGCTCCGGCCGCTCCCGCGACGGGCCGCTCGCGTGACTGCTCCCATGACTCATGCGGAAAATTTCCTTTCTGGGGTTCCGTCGACCCGCCGACAAGGTCACTTGAGAGTTCACCGCATGGAACCAAGTCAAGCTTCCGCGAAAGCTTTCGCGCTTGCGATCGCGTGAGAGCCATGCACGCTAAGTTGGGGAAGAACGATTTGCCCTGCTCTTTGAGAAGCTGCTCTGAGTTGTTGGAGAATAGATAAAGAAAACGATCGGGAAGCGCGGCAGACACAGCCGCTTCGGTGCGAAGCTTACCGAACGGGCCTTCAATGACAACCGTGGCGATTGGTAAGCAAGCACTCTGCTCCTCGGCGACTTGCCTGATCCACGCGCATTCTCCTGTAAAGTCGTCCGGAGACACCAATGAAGGATGGACAACATCCATGGTTGCCGCGGAGTCTCTAAGTGCTCGACACGCTTTCCCATTCACACTAATTTCTTGGATATACGGCTCCAACAACCGCATGTTCTTTTCCGATTCTCTAATTGTTGCAAAAGCAAACTTTTGCTTACAGTTTATCGCGATGTGCCCTTCCTTTTTGCAGTTGTAGCAGATTAGTGGCTTCCGTGATTCAAACGCCCGTGTGGTATCAGTGCGTTGTTTAGAAACCTCACTCAATTTTTCCGCTTCTGTTTTCCCTTCCTCTACAGTGTCCTTCGTAAGAGACGGGTCCTTTTTGAAATTACGGTGCGGAGCGGGTTTCCGTTGATCAGGTTTCTTTGAAAAGCCCTCTTTTCTTTCATCCTTTTCAACGCGCACTGCCCTGCTATGCAACTTTCGGCGAGTATAATACTCCTCAGCTAACTCTGCTGCCTTGTTTAGCTGTACTTCACCAAGTTTGTCCTGCAGCCAAAGTTTGACATCCTCCTCGATGCAGCGGTAGAATTGCTCCAGTGCAACGCATTCCACCACTTTATCGCGGTCGTCATAAACACCTTCGCCTTTGAGCCATTCAATCAAATCGGCTTTAAGACGAAACGCGAAGTCAACGTGTGACTCATTCCCCTTTTTAGCATACCGGAACCTTTGCCTGAAAGCCTCGGGTGACAACTTATAACGTCTCAAGAGCACTTCCTTAACCTCGTCATAGCTCTCGAACGCTTCCCTCGACAAGCAAGTTATCGCGTCGGACACTTCGCCGGGAAGAAGAGCTAGCAGGTTCCGTGCCCAAAGAGACTGCTCCAAAGCATTTCGCTCACAGACGTGTTCAAACTTGACGAGATACTTCGCCATGTCCTCGCCTACTACGAACGGTGGCAGTTGGTCCCGAATTCTGAAACCGCTGACCTGAATCGTCGGAGAAGCTACGCTAGGCGCCTGCGAACACTGTAGGATTGCCAATTCTAGTCGTTTCAACTCTAGGCGCTCTTGTCTCTCGGCCTCCTCGCGCTCGCGAGCTTCTCGCCTTTCTTCACGTTCGCGAGCTTCGCGCCTTTCTTCACGTTCGCGAGCTTCGCGCCTTTCAGCCTCCTCACGTTCGCGAGCTTCTACTTCTCGCCTTTCAGCCTCCTCACGGCGTGCTTTGATATCCACCCAGGCCTCATCGACTTCCTCAGCCGACACTCCCTCATCCTTCATGATCTCAAGGATCGCTTGCTTTCGTTTCGCACGGCCCAAAGTAATGCCGAGTTCCTCACAAATTTCGATGAGTTCCTTCACTTTAAGGTTCTCCATCGTTCACACTAGCCTCTTGCTGTTTCCCCTGTTAAGAATCTACTTGCCGTACCCACTATAAGCCTACTAGCAAGACGCGCAAGCAATTTTTCACACTCCCGTGTTTACCCCCTCCGCATTAACTTTGGTTTCAAAGCGCTTCGACTTGGCTTGAAACGATCAAAGCTCACTTCAATGCTTCACACAGCCCTTCTCTAAACTACTACAACCTGAGCTAGAGTAGTCTGGTGAACTGAGGGGAAAACATCAGGCACTCACCGCATCGATGTCGCTGACGCCGGCCGATCCCGCAGCTGCCAACCACTGTTGCGTAACGGACCGATCCCGCCGCTTCCACCACTGTTGCGAACGACGGGCCGATCCCGCCGAAGCCACCACTGTTGCGTAGCGTATGTTTATCAGCTCGCGACTGCTTCTGCGCAGAGCCGATAAGACGAGCGGACGAGACGACGGTGAGTTAAACAAGGTTTATGTACAGCATATATACAGAGGCGTTACAATTTCGGCACTGGGGCCGACAGAGACTCGAAGAGCCGAACTCTCCTCTCTAACACATAGGTCAGCCTTTCGCCTAAGACCGCTGACTCACACACATGCCGGCTCTCCGACACGGGGCCTCCTCTCACTCACATAGGACCGCCGATCGCGACGCGCCGCAGGGCTTCTTTTATTTGCACCGGGTCCAACCAAAAGGTCCAATCAGAAGCGCCGCTGGTCGTCCGGGCAGATTCCGCCAATGGGGGCCGCCGCGCCATGCGTCAGACCACCAGGCACGCGGCCGCCGGCTCGCTGTCACGTGCGCCGCTGACTCACTGCACCTGGGCCAGAGGGGCGCCGCGCGTGTTCACGCCGTTGAGATGTTCGCGTCGGGCGGGCTGCGGGCTGGCCTTGACCCAGATTGCCTTTTTCCGAGGCACGGACGTTTGACGAGGACTCGCTGGCATAACACCCCTGGGCTGACCCACCCAGGGGAAATCGGCAGTCGCCTTTTCCTATCTCTCTCTCCCTACATCTTCGTCTTTATCTCTTACTGTTTATCTGTCCTGTCTTCTACTCTTTTCTGTTTACTTCCAAACTTCCTGGCGGCTAGGGTTAACCCTGTGCAAATAGCCCACCTTGGTTTAGGCGCATTGGGTTATAGTGGCGTTGTACGGCTGGCGTCTGCAGGTTTCAGCATCCGCAAACTTGTAGCGTCCCCTCGTTGGGCTCCGTGGTGGGTGGCCGCCAACGCTGCTGAACAAAAATGAGACAGGCATGCACAGAGCATTCCCCTTACTATCTGATCGTACCGGCTTAAAGCGGGTACGCACCGATGATATAAACTTTTTAACCAGCCCAAAGAAACATATCCTCACTATCATGTTATCCACTGTGAAAAAACTGAAAAGCAAGCCAGAACCGTCTCTCCTTTCCTGGTTTCTAGATGTCTTACAGAAACTCTTGGCACAGGATACAAGGTAACCAAAATGGCTAGTGGAGACCTCCTTCTCGAAATCCGTGACAAAGAACAATTTGAAAAGCTAGACCGTCTTTCAGATTTTGGTGGTATACCAATAACCATAACACCACATAGATCAATGAACACAACTCGCGGAGTGGTATCTGACATGGACTTACTTGACTTGACTGAGACTGAACTTTTGGAGGGATGGAAGAGCCAAAATGTCACTAATGTACAGAGAATCATCATTAAAAGAGATAATAAGGAAACACCGACGAAACACTTAATACTCACATTTGCATCCAGTAAACTACCGGAATCTATTCAAACAGGGTACACAAAGACATCTATCAGGCCGTACATACCAAACCCTCGTCGTTGCTTTCAGTGCCAGAGGTATGGCCATGGCTCTAAAACCTGTCGTGGTCGCCAGACTTGTGCACAATGTGGAGTCCTAGGCAATGTGTCTGAGAACTGCAAACAACCGCCACACTGTGTAAACTGCGAAGGAAACCATGCCGCATATTCACGCTCCTGCACATACTGGAAAAAAGAAAAAGAAATAATTACATTGAAGGTGAAGGAGAACATCACATTCAAGGAAGCACGGCGAAGAGTCGCTCCATTTTATGGACCTACATACGCTGATGCGGCGCGTCAGGGGGCACCGCCGCACCAGCCCTCGCCACTCCTTCGGCCCGCGCATACCGAGCCGGTGGTTGTGGCACCTGCCCCCAAGGCGGCTGTAGCCCAGGCTACACCGCCTACTCCCAAACAGAGACCGGAGACTCCAGAGTTCTCCGGTCTCAAGGCCTCACCTCACCAGGCGAGGCCCGAAATTCGAATTAACAGCCCGCACGTGCGGGCATCCAGTGCCTTCGAAGAAACAATGGATACGTCGGCACCCTTGGTGCCGAAAGAGCGGCGTGGCTCCCTGGAGCGCGTCAAGAAAACAAAAAAGCAGATAACAGGGCCTGGTGATGGCCTGTTAAGTGAACTCAAACTTCCTGTCTAAACAGCCACTCGCTTTTTGTACACACAGCACTATTTCACATTCACCATGAACACTCAAATTATACAATGGAACGTCAGGGGCCTTCTCAGAAACCTTGACGACATCCAAGAACTCTTACATGAACACTCACCAAAAGTGCTGTGTGTACAAGAAACACACCTTAATTTAAAACACGCAAATTTTCTTCGTAAATACGTTATTTTCCGAAAAGACCGTGTTGATGCCATGACATCATCCGGAGGTGTTGCCATCATAGTGAATCAAGGAATAGCATGCACACACGACTTCAAACATCCCTTGAGGCAGTGGCTGTTCGAGCGGTTCTTTTTGATAAACTGATCACAATCTGCACTATTTACATTCCTCCTAGCTATCAGCTGCAAGAACGTGATTTACATTCTCTAATTGATGAACTTCCGGAGCTTTATGTTCTCCTTGAAGACTTTAATGCGCATAGCAGGCTATGGGGTGACTCTTGGTATGACGCGCGAGGTCGACTAATCGAACAGTTCCTTCTCTCGTCGAGCGCGTGTCTCCTAAATCGAAAAGAACCAGCCTATTACAATCTCGCTAATAACACCTACTCCTCCATAGACCTAAGCATAGTATCTCTATCTCTTGTGCCTCTACTCCAGTGGAAAGTCGTCAGTAATCTGTACGGAATTGACCACTTCCCCGTAGTTTTGAGCATAACTACAGTTACTGAGTGCCCACCACGTGTTCCCAAGTGGCTCATAAATAGAGCCGACTGGGAAGCTTTATACCATCCCTTGTCTAGGTTGCAATGACATATGTACTTTGAACATTGATGTTGCTGTGAACTACTTCACAGCGTTTTTGATTGACGCTGCAACAAAATGCATCCCACAAACAAATGGACACCCTGGAAAACGGCGTGTGCCATGGTGGAACTCTGAATGCCGAAACGCGCGCAAACAGCAAAACAGAGCTTGGAGGCTGCTTCGGAACTCACCGACAGCCGAAAATCTTGACACCTTCAAAAAAATAAAGTCTCAAGGCAGGAGAACGCATCGGCAGGCCAGAAGAGAAAGCTGGCAGAAGTTTTTGTCAGGGATCAATTCATACACACAGGAGGCTAAAGTCTGGAACATGGTCGGTAGGATAGCAGGAAAACAAGTACACACACTTCCACTCGTAAACACTCAGGGTGATACCTTGGAAGATCTGGCAAACTTCCTCGGTGCACACTTCGAACAGGTGTCCAGCTCATCCCACTATACTGACACTTTCCAAAAATACAGAACAAGAATAGAAAAGCAGAAACTCGAACACAAATGCACTAGATACGAGGCATATAACTAAGCTTTCAGTCTAGCTGAGCTCCGAACATCTCTAAACTCCTGCAGTACTTCTGCCCCAGGTTCTGACCGTGTGATGTATGAAATGTTAAAGAACCTACCAAACGAAACCCGAAAAACCTTACTTTGTTTGTACAATGCTATTTGGTCTTCTGGCACTATTCCTACCTCCTGGAAAGAGGCTATTGTTATTCCCATTTTGAAAGAGGGCAAGGACCCTTTTTTAGCTTCGAGTTATAGGCCTATTGCACTTACAAGCTTCTTGTGCAAAGTCTTCGAAAAAATGATAAACTGCCGACTTGTACACTTTCTTGAAACAAACAATTTGCTCGACCTATTTCAGTGCGGGTTTCGAGAGAGTAGATCCACGACAGACCACCTTGTTCGTATCGAGGCACAGATCAGAGACGCCTTCGTCCATAAACAATATTTTCTCTCTGTGTTCCTCGATATCGAAAAGGCTTATGATACAACATGGCGTTTTGGAATTTTAAGAGACCTATCCCAACTTGGCGTGCGCGGAAGAATGTTTCACATAATCAAAAGTTACCTGTCAAACCGGACATTCCGTGTCCGAGTGGGCACGGTTCATTCCCAAACATTTGTCCAGGAAACAGGCGTGCCACAAGGTGGTGTACTTAGCTGCACACTTTTTCTCATAAAAATGAATTCCTTGCGCTTGACCATCCCTCGCAATATGTTTTATTGTACATATGTCGATGACGTCCAGCTTGGCTTTAGGTCTTGCAATCTGGCAATGTGTGAGCGGCAGGTTCATTTAGGTTTAAACAAGCTCTCAAAATGGGCAGAGGAAAACGGATTCCGACTGAACCCACAAAAAAGCACGTGTGTCCTGTTCTCCAGAAAGAGAGGCATGCACTCAGAACCCGACATTGAACTGAACGGTCAACGTCTGTCTGTTAATACGGAGCATAAATTCTTAGGATTAATCTTGGACAACAAGTTGACCTTCGTACCGCATATCAAGTATCTAAAAACAAAATGTTTAAAATCCATGAATGTTTTAAAAGTGTTGTCACGTACTAGGTGGGGTAGTGACAGGCAATGTCTCATGAACCTATATAGAAGCCTCATTCGCACCCGCTTAGATTATGGGGCCGTTGTTTATCAGTCGGTGACTCAAAGTGCTTTGAAGATGCTGGACCCCGTGCACCATTTGGGCATCCGCCTTTCTACGGGTGCTTTTCGCACCAGCCCGTAGAAAGCCTTTATGTTGAGTCAAATGAGTGGTCGCTTTATCTGCTGAGAACTTACATGTCCTTTGTTTATTACCTTAAGGTGAAAGCAGACAAGAAGCACCCCTCATACTCTACTATTAATGATTTGTCGAGCTCAATTTTGTTTCAAAACAGGCCTTCGATGAGGCAGCCCTTCTCTATTCACCTGAAGAGTCTAGCTGAGGAAACTGGAATCTCACTAGAACACAGTTTAATGGCTCCTGTAGCATATCCGCCACCGTGGCAATGGCAGACTATAGACTGCGATGTGTCTTTTCTAGAAGTTACAAAACATGCACCTATATCCCATATCCGAACTTACTTCCTGGAACTTCAACACAAATACACACGTCCTGAGTTCTTTACAGATGCCTCCAAGTCTAACTCCTCTGTGTCCTACGCTGCTGTCGGTCCATCCTTTTCGGATGCTGGCCCTTTACATCCAGGCGCAAGTATCTTCACAGCAGAAGCCTATGCGATACTTGTGGCGGCTAAACACATCAAGCAATTACAAATACAAAAAGCAGTAGTTTATACAGACTCCCTCAGTGTAGTAACGGCTTTGCACACTCTTAAAAAACACAAAAACCCAGTCCTTGTCTCACTTTACTCCATCTTATGCACACTCTACACACTCAAACAACATGTTGTAGTGTGCTGGGTGCCAGGGCACCGTGAGATTCAAGGCAACGTGAGGGCGGATCAGCTCGCTGCATCCGTCCACAAAAGCACTGCCCCTACACCCATATCAATCCCGGCCCTTGATCTTAAACCATCTCTCAAACAAAACCTCAGAGTATACTGGCAGAGCAAGTGGGATACACACACTCAAAACAAACTACACGTTATTAAGCCACACCTTGGTCATTGGCTGCCCGTATCGAAATCGCGTTATACAGAGATAACACTAACGAGACTCAGGATAGGACACACATACACGACACACACACACCTTTTGTCCGGTGGCGATCCACCATTGTGCGACAGATGTGGCGAAGCATTGACAGTCCTTCACATTTTAATTGAGTGCAAACAATTGGACACTGTAAGAAAACAACACTTTCCATTACCCTACCGACAACATATACCTTTACACCCTGCAATGTTCGTCGGTAGGGAACCGCTTTTTAGTCACAAATCATTGTTAGCGTTTTTTAAAGAAATTCATAGTTTTCAAATCATATACCCGGGCATCCCGTAGCATGACCTCTCCAGAGAGGTTTTTGCTGCGGTGGTTACACAAGAAAGCACTTGCCTCACGGCCCTTGGACGCAAGGGTATCAACGAGTGAGGCACTTGTGCTAATGCCATACATATCCACCATCGTCTTTTATTATCACCAACTTTTGTCATCTATTCACACCACACACACCTTTCATGGCATGGTCATAATTTTATTACTTGTATGTTTTTACCCGCCTTACCGCGAGGAATTTTATGGCCCTTATACAGCCGCTTATCGCAATCATTGTCCATTTTTTTAATAAGATGAACTGGCGCTCTTTGGCCGTGAAACGGCCCTTGCGCCATAAAACATCAAACATCATCATCATTTCGATATTGAGCGGGCATACATGTATAGTTTCCTACAATACTTATCAGAGATAACTCTGGTGTTATTGTCTATGCTGCAATGCATGGTGGTTCAGCAAGCATAGGAATGATGGGCGAAATAATGGGTAGTACACGAATTTGTCTAATATTGGGGCTTCCGACTCTGTTTGGCCTCGCGTGGCTTGAGTATGCTTTTTCACGAAACAGATATCAGGATACATTGAGCTGTAGCACTTCACCTTCTAGGCTCACCAAGTCAAATCGAGTCACGAAGTTTACAACGATCCGTTCTTCCATTCGAAAGGAAACCGAAACGCGGGAATTAGCGAGGCCACAGGCGAGTTCGAAGCCCTTAAGCACGAAGGCTAGGCAAACTTGAGTACTACCCATCATTCCCATGGTCGCTGAACGATCACAGCATCAGAGTCCTCTCTAGTTAACTTTAGGAAACTATATGGAGGTGGCTTCTCAATGACATGTCGCTGCGATGTGATGTCACGGGGAGAGAGGAGCTAATGACGTACTAGCGGCACATCTGTCTCATGCTCATGTTGCAGGTGAACAACGATGAGTACATCATCGTCCCGACAGCGACTTCTGCGATTTAGTGTAGTAAGAAACAGTGTAGTAAGGAAATGCTTAGCTAGTACTAACACGAACAAACAAGATAAGATGGCATTATTATTGCGTAAAAGGTTAGCTAATTGTTATTAGTTACTAAACAGCAAAAACAACAATAAAAACATTTTATTTATTCCGAGTTAAACAGTGTCAGTGACAGCTTTGCGAAAAAGTTTGTTATCAATTATGATGACTATGTCATTGGGAAGGTGGTTTTATTGTCGAGATGTTGTGGCGAAAAAAAAAAATGACTGAAAGTGTCAGCATTTCCCGTTTGAATTCTGACTTTGAAGCGAAGTCCGATATGGCACGATAAGTAAGCCGTTGGGTAACGAAGTCATTTTGAAGAGATGGATGATGGTACACCTTATGAAATAAAGTTAAGCAGGCTATTTTTCTCCGAGACACTAGTGATGGAAGACACAGGTTAGCTTTTATTGAAGATATGCTGTTAGTATGGTTATAGTTAAAATCAATGATTCAAACTGAATTATTTTGAGCGAGCTCTTGAGAAAATATGTGGTTCTCGTTGTGTGAGTGCCACGCTGCAGCAGCATATACTCTAGTTTGGGGCACACTAATGACTGATAAAGTAGTAATTTTAAGGACGATGGGGCGTTGAAAATTAAAGTTGTGACGTAATTAACCAAGCGGGCTGTTAGCTTGACTTATTATGTACTTAGTGTAAGCTTTTTTTTGCAATTTTGACAGGAAGCTTCCGAAAAGCCACCAATTTGAGCGAAAGGTTGCCAAACGATGGAGATGATGATAAGTTTTTTCTTTGTATTTAGTTTGTGAGTTGATAAAGCACGTGAAGAGGTTATCATTTAGTTGAACAATATTGTCAATCAGTTTATGTTGTGGCGAATGAAGTTAGGCTGTGCTGCTACCTCCTGCCTACGTCAACGTGAACTGGTGGGCAGCTGTAGTCCACCTGTCTGTACTGCTTTGCTTATCTCTAACTGTAATAGAAAAAGTGGTCGAAACGGCCGCAGTGCACAATGAAGATTGCAGTGCCACAATCAGCTTGATTCTGTATGCTTTGGCCTAATTTAATAAAGCTCGCTCCGAGAATTACACTGCTAAGCTGTCACTGTTTCCTAATTTTCTGCGTCTGTTTTAGAACACTCTAACTCAAATGTCGAAAGTGCCGCGAAAAGCCGCTAATACTCTAAAGAGATAGAATTGTCGCTAGCTCGGCTGAAGAGACGCTAAACTTAGTCACTTTCTCGCTAAGTCAACACCACTGCTCTATATATGCTATCTTGAGGCGAAGCTCCTTCTTAAGTGCGTTGCAACTGCATTCAATTTGGGAATCACTCCTGCAAGCCGACAAGGGTTTCATTTCTGCAACGGAAAGCCGGAGGCAACTGCAAGTAGTCAAGTCGCTGCACAGAAAACGGTTGCATTGTTGCTGACAAAGCTGTGTAGTGCTGCGTGGACAGTGCGGTACGTCTCTATCGGTACGCTGGAAGGCCACTTGAGAGAAGAAAAATGATTTGCCGTACCGGAAAAGAGCTGCCGACGATAGTTGATTGCGGCTGCACCGACAGCCGCTTTTGGTGATTGGACAGACAGTTGTTTCCCTAAAGGACTCGCTGTGCCTATTTTTTGCCTTCATTCTTATCTACTTATCTGACTGGCTTGATTAAACGAAGCAATGCTCATGGAAGCGACTGAGGCATGGTGTGTTCGAGACAAAGAGAAAGTGCATCAACGCACTTGACAATCGACAAGTAATGTTTAGGTGAGCCAAACAATGAGCTGCTGTTAAAGTAAATGTGAGTGGCAGAATACGCTACGAGAAGCGTTTTGTTGCTTTTATTAGTGCGTTGCTTCGTTAAGACTTCCTGTTATGGTGTGAGAAAAAAAAATGTCATGTTTGTAACCCACGCGTCCCCCGCACTGCTGTATATGTGGGACACAGCTATGTCAATGTAACAGTGTATTGTTTCTCTAGCGGTTGATGTCTGGCATTGGTGCCAGTTTTGTTAACCAGTAGAAATTAATACGTTTATAACACTCATGTTGCAAATAAAAAAAAACGAGAACAGTGTGTACCTTGACGTGGTTAGAGCACATAATAATAATAATTTATTAACCTTTACGTTGGCGTTGTGCCATTACAATAGAAGAAAGCGAGATTTACCGAACAATATTTATAAGCGAACACAAAAAATGACACAATCCCTAAAGAAATTACATAACCAACAACCGGGGTTCAGAAAATTCTTCATGCTTAAAGTGGTTTATGTGCGCTGAACATCTCGGTTTGATAACTTACACACGATAAAATGCCTCATAGGTTTTGCACTTCGTGTTTTGTTGTTGGGATCACTTATTTTATCAGCAAGTAAGTTTTCATCAGCCAATAAATGCGGAAATAAATAGGATAGCGTCGTTACCGAGCCTATAATTGTCTTTTTTTTAGTGTCGTTGTTGTTTATATAATTGCAGACGTGTCGCACAATATTCTGAGGCTAACCAAGGTTCAAGATGTTTCCCGTGCCCACGAAGGGGACACTAAGATCAGAATTTGGAGGTCAGCCTGATATTCCTTAGAAAGGAGGGGCAGTGTTATCGTTCGCATATATTCATCGAATGTTCCGGCTGGAGCATCACTGCTGAAGACAATGACGCTATGACCGCTCCGATAGATGTCACCACGATGGCGTGTTCTGCCTTCAAATTGCAATTTTATACGACGGCAAAGTGCCTGCTCTCGAAACGTAGCGCACCGTTTTTTTTTTTTGAGAAGTCGTAGAATCGATGATTGTGAAGAAGCGCTGCGTAGAATAAGGCGTTCTCTTATTGACACACCTCCTCCATTCATAGGCAATAGCGACCACCAATTGTGGTCCATCTGCGTTATTCCGTTCCGACCGAAGTTCACCTTAGGAATAAAACAAAAAAAGGCGAGAGAGATAGAAAGACGCTAAAAATGGCATGGTAAAGCGAATGCAGCGACCGTCTGTTCGTTTTTTCTAGAGTAAACAAGAAGAGTCTCCCCGAATAGCGCAGACCTCCTTTTCGAGTCCTGAACGATAAATCATCTTTCGGGTGGCGGGAAAAGGTACTGCTGTGAGTTTTGCAGCACGTATTGGAGGCTTTCTGCGTATGATCTGTGTACACAATGCGTCCACGAAACGGAACCGTCCCGAAGATTTTGACTTTAGATTGGCATAATAGAAGCCATGCTTTGAGAAAGTTGAAGAGGCGAGATGATTGAGAGTGTGCCGGGGACGTATCCGTATTCTCGGGTACGATGCGGCAAACGCAGCTGCAAAATGAGATCGCCGATAAGCTTTAGAAGCATTACGACCCTCTATGTTCAGTCGTATAGAGCTAGCCTGTGGCAGTAAAAGATGAAAAAAAAACTAAAAAAAACCTTATTTCTAACGAAAAACCTTATTTTTTAGCTTGCTTAGCAATTTTATGTCCCTCTAAAAGACTGATGGGTCTGGAAGCTTGCGGCCACTCTGTTTTGCGTGAGCACCAGGAAAATTTTCAGGAGAAATCGAAGCTCAAGTTGCGTGCGAGAATTCGCTAAACACTCAAAAGGGCAACTATGGGGGTCATATTTTCACTACATACCTGCGATCCGCTTGCAGTTATCAGCGAAATAGAAGGAGACACTCAAACAGACCCTTCTTCAGTCTAGAGCAGCAGCGGCCTGTGCCATGGCATCTCTGTACTGAAGGCCCAACCACATTTTAGCCGAAAGCCTTGAAAAATGGAGTCTAACAAAGTTTGTCCAATTGATAGAAATGACTAAGCTACTGAATCAATCAATCAATCAATCAATCAATCAATCAATCAATCAATCAATCAATCAATCAATCAATCATTGGGTGCTTTGATGATGGAGCCTTTAAAACGCTTCCTCAAAAACGACTCGTCCAAAAAAAAATACGCAAAGGCCAAGGTGATGTAGCGGATCTGGTTTCAACTTCTTATACCTTCTTATCGCTTCTTTTTTACCCGTTGAAAACAAAGATAGTGCACAGAAGCATCCTTGCGAGTAACTTCTTTCCACAGGCATGTCTCTAAGAAGTGATGAGAGTGGCGAGGAAGAACAAAATAGATAATCAATGGCTATAAAGCATTTCTCACTTTTCGGCAGGCGTCATTTCTACCCCGAAAAATTCAGCTGACAGATAAGCAGCCGCATTGCTGCTAAAGGCAGGGAGTGACAAAGACGAATGGTTCTCAGTTTTGATTAGAAGGTACGGAGATTTCGGGACTTTCGCCGCAGCGTCAGCACGGCCATCCATTTTTCCCCTCGCAATGGTGGAGCGAGAAGCTTCAGCAGGTGAATCGATCGAGAAGAATCACTGCCCGATTGCTTTCACGAGTGTTTTTTGCGTAGCCTTGTACGTTGGGTAGTTGCTTTTTGTTCTAACGCGCCGCTACTGAATAGCCCACGCGTCAACACGTGGCTTCTCATTAGGCGGTTGGACCGATAAACTTCAGTTTGTGTTCACTTGTGAAACAGAAAATTCGGACATGTACACCGATCTATAAACAGCGTGCTTGATTGGCCCTGTTGGTGCTGCATGGTAGGCGAGAAACCAAACACTGCTAGAGACGGGACGCCAAAAAGACATACACAATTGACATGCAGACATGCAAGATTTGTTCTGGGAAAATATGGCCGAACTGAAAGCTCCCGTTGTATGAAAAGAGAACTTAATTGGCAATACTTACAAGATCGAAGACGTAATCTAAGATTAAAACTATTTTATTCGATATATAACAATAAAACGGGCATTAATGCTTCAGATTATTTAAAAAAAGCGTATTATCAATCCTCCCGTCATGATCACAAATTTAAAGTACGGCCATACAACCCCAGAACGGATCTTTTTAAGCATTCTTTTTTTCCGCAATCCATTGTTGAATGGAACACGTTACCAGCCGATGTAGTTGGCCGCAAGACTGCGGATTCATTTTATGAGGCTCTGTGCCCCCCGCAATAATGCCTAAGTGGCGCTGCGGGTTTTGTTTCAAATAAATAAAAAATAAAAAAAATAAATACACAGTATCAAAATATCATGATCGTCCACAAGCAGGTACGCCTCTGAAACATGCGTTAGCTCCGACGTGACCCCGAGTTTCAATAAAATAATAGGCTGTGTAATGCAAGCGGTGCAGTTAGGAAATGCCATGAGGTTGCTCTCGAGCGTCCTCTGAATGGCACGCAGTGTTTTCTTGCAACGCCCTGTCCTGAGTTGTTGCGCCAGCTGCGGGGGATAAAAAAAAGAAGAAAAAGGAATTGTATAAGTACTCCAAGCCGGGAACACTACTTCCGGATTGTCGAGGTTGGGTGCGCGTATTCCGAGGAAACTTGACATCTGTCGCGGCTTGTCTCCATAACGCGGTGTCGTTTTCCCGGTGCGAGGTGGCGGAAGCACTACAGGCAGTCGCAGATATGCCTGACAAGTTAACGGGAAAACGGAAGTGATGGCCCCGTACTTCTGGTCACGACCAGCTAATACTACCCTCCTCACTAATTTCGTGCAGTGCGGCCCGAAGCAGAGAGACAGATTTTCAAGGCGGCACTACATTTGCGACGTCAGTTTGAGGATGTGCCGAGCTTGGAGCTGCGGCACCTCCTCGGTCCGTTGTAGAGTCGTGCCTGTGTATTGCGAAACACGTAAGGGCTGCTGGTACTGTTGATGAGTTTTTTTATTGTGACAAGGATTTGCCTTTAAGGCATAATATTTGTGTATTGTGCCGTTGTTGTGTATGAATTGAAGTAGTGTCTTGTGGAATCTGTTTTCATGTATCCAGCGGTTGTAACTGGCTGTGTCGCTAAACGAAGGCCGGCTTGAGCGAGGTGACGGGAGCGTTCTGGCTGCAACCCTTTACATGTCCATAAAGGTGGTATGCATCTGCTTGCATCGCTGGAGTGGGACAATTCGGACACGTATCACCAACTCGTAAATGCGACCAATTCTATGATGATATAACGGCCGGTGTAAGGGCCACCCCTGCCCAAAGCCTCCTAAGCACAACTTCCTCCGCCCTAGTAAGGTGAGGGGGGAGAGAGCAGACACACGGTGGAATGAGAGCACGTGTATACTGCCGGAGAACATTTTTACGGGTGTGGAGTAAGTTTAGGGGCAGAGGTGGAAGGGGATTGGCTGGAAGGTCCATGTCTGGAGGGCAGTGCACCTGCTGGTCAGCAGCAATGTTGTGTGGGTTCGCAGCTTGGCCTTGAATCCAATGTACATTTACGCAAGTAGCCGTATTATGGTTCAGCTTATGAATCGCCTCGCAGATCTCCACCGCCTTTTGTACTCTATTGAGCACCTTAATAGCTCCTAAGAAATCAGTGTATACGTCAATCTGCCTAATTGTGGGCAGCTTAGAGGTAGCATCGTGGATTGCGTCGTGGATGGCTTGAAGCTCCATCACAAGAGGAGTGGCTTCCGTAGGTAGATAACGCTGGTGGCCTCTGACAAAAGTATGCGTATAGTAGTCAGGAATGATGTCCTCCCGCCGTCTTGTAGGATAGCAGCATCTGTATATAGTTTGCAGGTATTAGCGAATGGGGCCTCGATGATGGAGCGTTCGCCAATTGCAGATGATGTGTCGGAGCGCCGTAACTTTGTTGTTTTATTAGATGTGATGGTGGTGAATTCCCAGGGAGGCATAGACTCGGGCTGGTTGTCAGTGCGAGAGCCACGTTGAAAGTGAGCATGCAACGCAGCAACAACCGGTACAAGTTGCCTTTTGGTTTCACGAGCTTTTTCTTTTTGAGAAACCAGATCTGCAATCGTGTTAAGCTGGGTGTGCTCCTGTAAAGTTGGTATGGGAGTGATGCGAGGTAACGCTGTTATTGTGCGCAGAGCATCACAATTATAGTCTCCAACTGTGCCAACTGGGCCAAAGTTAACCGTTGAAATTGCGCCTGGTATAAAATTCTTGGCTGCAGAACTGTGCTCACAAGCTGTCGAGCTACATGTGTACGAGCTCCAGCTGCTTTCGATGTAATGCGGAGAATCAGATGA
Source organism: Rhipicephalus annulatus (assembly GCA_013436015.1). Lineage (NCBI taxonomy): Eukaryota > Metazoa > Arthropoda > Arachnida > Ixodida > Ixodidae > Rhipicephalus > Rhipicephalus annulatus. The sequence continues at coordinate 163,046 of WOVY01010603.1, read as the reverse complement.
AGTGTTTTTGTGAAACTCTGTCTGGCTTTTCGAAGCCAGTGCACTCCACTGCCGGACTAATGAATATCAAGACCTATAGTATGCGGACCTCCGAAGCCTCAGGAATGGTCACTGCACCTAGTGTAAATGCAAAGGGGCACTGTTTGATTTTTCTGCGTCTTGCTTTGTTAGCTACCTGAACACAGCATGACTTTTGGGCGGACATGTCTAACCCTGCGTTTCGAGTGTAGCTCTGAAAAACATCAAGAGCTTTCTGAAGCTGTTGTCTTGAGACGTCTTTATGTACAGACCATAAAGTGACATCATTAGCGTATATCAGATATCTCACGTCTGGAAGTGTAGTTGCCATGCTAGAGGTATAAGAGCAATGTTGAACAGGAGAGGAGCCACAACGGATCCTTGTGGGACACCTCTGTTGGACATGAAGCAACCTTCAGGCTTTCCATTTACTCTTATTGCGAATGTGCGGTTGTGAAACAAAGAGCAAATAAATTTTACTACCCGCAGTGTAAATCCGAGCTCGATGAGGTTGGATAAAATGACGTCATGGTGTATGTCGTCGTAAGCTTTGATTGATTGATCTGTGGGGTTTAACGTCCCAAAACTACCATATGACTATGAGAGACGCCGTAGTGGAGGGCTCCGGAAATTTGGCCACCTGGAGTTCTTTAACGTGCACCCAAATCTGAGTACACGGACCTACAACATTTCCGCCTCCATCGGAAATGCAGCCACCGCAGCCGGAAACCGAACCCGCGACCTGCGGGTCAGCAGCCGAGTACCTTAGCCACTAGACCACCGCGGCGGGGCACGTCGTAAGCTTTCGTTACGTCCGTTGCTATTACAGTGCGTACTGCGTGGCTGTGTGGAGAAACTTATAAAATGTCATCTGACAAGATAGAAAGACCATCTCCAGTCTCCAAATGAGAACGGAACCCGATCTGAGCCTGATGGTACTTCTTGTGTCGTTCAAGCCACCAGGAAACACGTCAGCAAGCTTGCAGAGAGTAGCAGTCAATGAAATTGGGCGTAAGGATGGCAGGCTATTTGAAGACTTTCCGGGTTTTGGAATTGGGACGACAACTGAGTGTTTTCAATCATATGGGAGGTCCCCAGTTTCCCATACTTTATTACTGTTAAGGAGTAAACACCTGAATGATACATTATAAATTGCTCTTTTGTGCAGGTATGTATGTTTGTGATTCTTTAGAGAGCATCACAAGCTTAGAGACGTCGCGACGCAATCAAAAGCTGAGTATTCCCGTTGCTTTGACAGACAGCTTTAATCGGTATTTCCGGCCTGTTTGAAAAGTAGTCTAACAACATGCGAAGTGAGGATCTAACAGATGCAGTCGCAACTAGCTGTGAAAGTGGGTATTCTGTGACCTCGTGGCCTCTAAACCTTTGCCTCAAACTGTACGTCTTGTTTCTTTTTTGTTATACATGACAATTGCATACGCCATGGTCATCACCCACACCTGGTGTAGCAAGCTAGGGGATAAACCAGGCTGATATCTACAGGCATCTACAGGCAGTACAATACAATCAAGGGGCTATCGTTGTCTGAATATGGCATATAAGAAGCAAACCAGTTTTGTCCACTTCGAGCCACAAATCTTCCAGTTTACATTGCCTACTTACCAGTGTCCGCGCCAATGTACTTACCAGTGTCAGCTGGGAGCATTGCCAGCTCGATATGTCAGGGTGTGCACATAAATGAAGCAACAAGTGAACCATCTCACTTAGGCTATTCATTTGCACTGCATCGTAGCGACTGTCAGGAGGAATCACAATTGTTATGTACCCATCTTATTCCGACGGTTTACGGCGAGCTTTCTGTCATGACCTACATTCTCATGTTTACAGAGTAAGTGAAATAAACTATCGTAACACGATACGACAAGAAAAAAAAAGATACATAGCATTGCTACCTCTTTACGCTGTGAATTTCCGCATTTTCGATCGACGTTGGTAAGGTTCGAATTCGCATGTTTCCAATTTTGGCATTTTGCAGCCAGTTCTTTTTTTTTCACCAACGCTGTAAAGTATGATGCGACCAACAAAACAATTCGGCAGATCCATTGTACCATGGGAGTCGATGTCGTGCGAAACATGTGGAGGTAATATTTTTTTTCTGTTGAGCGAAACGCCACAGAATCACTCTCATATGTACATGTACAGATTTAAAAGCACAGGCAAGTAAGCTGAACAGTCGCATGTGTTTTACTTAGCCAATTGTTTGCAGTTGTGTAAGGATGCCAGGCGAAACGTGGATATTACCAACAACAGAACCATGAAGCTGAAATGTTGCGCTTGTGCTTGCGAGAATGGTAGCCCTGGATAGTTCTACGTTGACCAACTTTAGGTGATGTCACTTAACCACAATTGACGTTAAGCCAACTTTAAGCCTGTATTATTGGAGTACGTATGCGAAGCTTATAGAATTACCTGGACAACAATGGAACCACACTTGACGTTTCACCAACGTTACGTCTGCATAGCGTTTTTTTTTCGAAAGCAGTTCCGAGACCTGCAGTGGCTCTGTGGTAGAATACTTGATTGCCACGCAGAATTCTCGTATTCGATTCCTGCTGGTACCATAACATATATGCTTTGCACTTGTGTGGTCAACACTGCTGATGTCGATTTTTCTTGAGGTTGTCGCAGTTAAATTTCCAATGTATGTTATCGCTGTTTCTCGGTAGGTGTGAACTGTCAAACACCTGTGGCACTCACCTGAGTACTGCTGTCCGTGATGTAGGGAGATGTGGCACACGTGTCTGTGGGAAAGGGTTTGACGCCGTACGCGATGGGTTATTCATATAATTCATGTCATGACCAGACATTCACAATCGTGAAAACGTTTTACCCTTCTTTCCTTATATTGGTCCACCTGAAGTTAAGGAGGTGATCACGAGGGCACCCAGATATAGGTAACTAAGCTAGATAGATAGATATATAGATATATAGATAGCTAGATAGATAGATAGATAGATAGATAGATAGAATACTGAAATTGATAGATAAATAGATAGATAGATGGATAGATAGATAGATAGATAGATTACTGAAATTGATAGATAGATACTGAAATTGCCTGCAGTACACAAATAAACGCTTCGCATTTAAGAAATATTAAATGAAGGGACGTCTAAGCAAATGTTGAACTCAGGACGTATAGAAAAGAAAAATGCACATTGGCAGCATTTAAGTCCGGGGTGCACCGTTGAATACGTATTTATTCTCTAATAAAATATGGCGTGGAAATGTCAGTGTTCTGCTATGCGTGAGGCTTCGACTACAAAAATAAGGAAAACTAAAGAAAGTTCGAAATATCGTGAGATACATATGCGCAGATATCATGTTGTACACTGATTTACATACTCTAAGATAAAATAGGGCTGCTCGGCATACAGCATATAAATTGGACATTTGTTCCTTAATGAAAAAAAAAATATATCACCTTTTTTCAGCTACAAAGCAAATGTCATAGCAAGGGCGCTTTCAGTCATGCATTAAAGGTGACATCGACAAATATAAAAAGTATTAAACTACAAACATCATCACGAGAAGCATGAGGCAGGTCGGCTTAGCTGCAAGTAAAATGAATTCGTGATTATTTTCCCCCTTGTTTTCGACCTTGGACGTTATAGTGGTGAAGAAATTAATTACTGACATCGGACGTCGTAATTAAAGACGCTCCAGGGATCTCGTCTGTGCGGTGCAAACTCGCAAAAAAAAAAATGGCAGTGAAGCGCGTTAAAATGAGCGTCGTTGCGAATGAAGGAACCACTGGCACGAACGATATATGAAGGCAGTTAGCGACGTTCTCGACGTGGTTCTTGGGCACGTCTTCTATTTATGAGTGGGGCAGAGTACTTTACGAATACCTAAGACATATTGGAGCCTCTATGCATATGTCGATTTAGCCACTATGTTAGTTTTTTTTCGTTTGCCTTTCATTTGCGTTGACGTCATCCAGGGGCTACTGTGAAAGAAAAGTCATAGCAGCATCGCATTAATGTGCCGGATATTTTAATGCGTCGGATGTTTTTCTGTGCATAGAAGACCAGTGTGTCACTTGCCTTTCTTTACTTTTTTGCTTTCTTTCCTTCTTACAAAATATAACGACGGTCCTTGCATTCTTGTGGGAAATACCCTTCTGGTGGCTGGATGCGCTACGGTGCAAGCGAAGACATAGTGAAAAAAGTGAGAGCGCTGATTCGTGTAGCGATGTTTAAAATATGTTACGCACATATTTAATGATTTCCGAACGTACATCTGCTGCAAGTTTGGGTAATATGATCACTGTTTTATTGAAGGGTGACATAGAGCGGATCGTTGATCGTTTGCTATCGGTGCCCGAATACGCCATCATGCAGTGGGTTTGTTTCTTTTGTAGCTTGGGACGCCATCTTGAACAGACACATTGCGCATGTGTTGCACTAGAATAACTCTATTGTAATAAGTGCGGGACACATTAGGCAGCCGGGCTGTCGTATGGTGTTGTCTCTCAAAACCTGGCGTGGCGCTGTGACGACGCAGCGATTACACCACGTACAACATAGCCATCTGTAGCGCAGACATGTATAACGAGGTGGTGGGAAGGGGAAGTGGGTCTGATCAGGAATGACCTGAGGGCGAGGGGAATATAAAAGACGAAAAGAGAGAGAAAAGCATAGCGTAGGCGTATATGGTGTTAGGTTGGCGAAAACGTGTAAACTATGCCATCAATAGCAAGAGGGAAGGATAGGGAACTGAAGATGAGGAGTGGTGTTGTGATGGGGACAATGACTGAAAAAAAGAAGAGAGATGATAAAGTATGCACATACACGTATTAAGTACATGATATGTAAACTTGACAACACCCTCTGAAGTATTGATGATCCTGAATGCGGCCGGCAAGTGTCAATTTTTTTCATAGTGCCGAAAGCCTAGACATGTAGTCAAACGAATAGAAAAACATTGTTGCCGCATCTCCGACACTTAAACTGCGCGAAATGACTTACGGAGATTAACATTAAGTGAAAAACGCTACACGCGAGGGTTCACGCATTCGGACTTCAGCCGGAATGACGCTACGATGCTCGGAAGTTCAACCCTTAGCGGCAGAGTGTCATAGCCATAAAACTAAAGCGATATTTATATACGAAGTGAAATACAATAAAAAAGAACGATTTGAAAGAGGCGCACATTTTTTTAAAGTTGTCGCAAGCTACCTTGGCAAACTTTATTTTTGAAAGGAAGCACCAGAATCACGGAAAAGATTTCTTCGTCAGTTATTTTTCAACAGTTGTTTATTTGTTTCCTGTTTATATAAGCACAACTTTGGAAGGTAGCTAACGTTAGAGCCGACTATACCATCATTACATGATGTAAAAAAAACGCAAAATCAAGAAAAGCAAGACAACTTGCTAGGTCCCTTATGTATTCACCTCAGATTGCACGAAGGATAAAACCATCTTTGTGTTTTTTTTAGTTGTCAGTCTATGTAATAATCGTCCCCCGCCGTCCTCTCATAGCTTTGGCACCTCACCTGGTTTTGCAGTGCGTTGGTCATCAGCACAACTTTAACCAAGTGACAGTCTCGTAATGACGTCACATTACATGCTGTTTAGTGACGTGATCATGACGTCACAAATTTTGGGGATCTGTGGCGCCATGTGAACGTCACCACGTGAAGATTTTTCGCACCATTCGTTTCGAGGCCGCCGCCCACGCGGGTCACTAACGCCGCCAACCATCAATTTTTGTGTTTGATGGTTGGCGGCGTTCACCTAATAAACACCTGGGCCCTAAACTAAGCACTCAATCTTTTACTATATTCCTCGTGCCGAATCTCATCTTCTTTCTCTTCTCTGCTCTTTCTTGTACCCGCCTGTACGCAATCATCGTCAACAGAATCTAAGGCTTTTGTTATAAAAAAATGAGAGAAAACGAAAAAAAATTGTGCGTACTATGTGGTCGTATGATTTCCGGTGTATAAAGAATACCTCTAAGGGCGGAGTTCAATACACATAGGGTGATCACGCAAGTTACCACTTTCTCCCCTTTGTCCCAGCTTTCTCTCTCTTCGTGTGCTTTTAGACACTTCTGCGGATATAATAGAGCAGATGATATGTTGGAGTAAACGATCAGAGAGCGCGCGTGGTTTAGGCAAGTTGCTCTGATCTCGATTCCGGACAGTGTTGCCGTGTCCGGTGCACGCAACGTTGATCGAGAACCCATTGTTTCTCGCTTACTGTGCCGGGAAATGCCGGACAATGGGCGAACGCTGGTGCCGTTGTCTCACCGCTGCATCTACTGTCTCAGCTGCAAGCGTTAAAAGAATCTAGTTTGCCAAAAGAAAAAAAAGAAAAACAAGAGGCTTCACACACCATGCCCAAGGACTAACACCTCTGGCCTCTTGTGCCCCAGATTTCTGTTCATCATCTGTTTTCGCGTACACTGCGTTTTCGCAACTTTTTATGACAATAGCCCCGAAACACAGGATTTGGCGGCAAAGCTGCTCATATTTTGTCCAGCTACACGTGGGAAAGGGGGATGGAGGAAACAGCGGCTGGTATGGGGCATGGATTCTCTTTGTGGTGACAACTGCGGCAAACGACACAAATTTTTGTTTGTTGAACTGCTCTTAACTGTCAGGGTAAGTGGGAGCAAGCGAAGTGATGTATATGTGGATGCACATGTGTGCACATGTACATGTGTACATGTGTCTTGAAAACATGATCATTTCGAGAGTGCGCTATTAACTGGTACAGACAGACATATATATATATATATATATATATATATATATATATATATATATATATATAGATAGATAGATAGATAGATAGATAATTGATTGATATGTGGAGTTTAACGTCCCAAAACCACTATATGATTATGAGAGACGCCGTAGTGGAGGGCTCTGGAAAATTCGACCACCTGGGTTTCTTTAACGTACACCCAAATCTGAGCATACGGGTTTACAACATTTCCGCCTCCGTCGGAAATGCAGCCGCCGCAGCCGGGATTGGATCCCGCGACCTGCGGGTCAGGAGCCGAGTACCTTAGCCACTAGACCACCGCGGCGGGGCTAGACAGACAGACAGACAGACAGACAGACAGACAGACAGACAGACAGACAGACAGACAGACAGACAGACAGACAGACAGACAGACAGACAGACAGACAGACAGACAGACAGACAGACAGACAGACAGACAGACAGACAGACAGACAGACAGACAGACAGACAGACAGACAGACAGACAGACAGACAGACAGACAGACAGACAGACAGACAGACAGACAGACAGACAGACAGACAGACAGACAGACAGATAGATAGATAGATAGATAGATAGATAGATAGATAGATAGATAGATAGATAGATAGATAGATAGATAGATAGATAGATAGATAGATAGATAGATAGATCAGTGTCTATGTATGTTGCGAGAAGTCAAGGTCCTTGCCAATTTCACGGCACGTCGCTTCGCGTTAATTTTATGTTAGGCACTCTGGGATTATCTGGCATCTCCAGTTTTAGCAATGTAGTTAGCATGTTCGTTAAGGTTTGTGGCAGTACGAGTACGAGGTGGTATATTTTTGCATTGTTGGATCTTCGTTCACTAAACTGAACACGCATACATGCACAAAAAGAAGACGTAAAGTAGAAAAAGAAGAGAAGAAACGAGAAAGTTGCTGAGGGCATTAGCTGTGATAGTGTCGCATGTAAGCTGATGTGCATAACTTGACTACATCAACTTATCAAAAGTGTCTGGGCTTTCTGGTTCGTTCGCGCGACCTTAATGAGGTTTCGGTAGCGCCTGAAGGAAAAAGCTACGCCAAATTATAATGGATCCGAGAAAGGAGCTTATAAGGTCCAAATGGACAATGCACCTTGGATAGAAACGAGGAAAGCTCGTCGGAGGGAGTTTTGTGTCTCCGGGCTCAAGGCAGTCTGCCATAAAACGGTTGTTCAACCCTAGAAACCCTGTAATTTAAACGTTCCCTAAAGTCCAGCTTTGTTGCACTTCTGCCGGGTGTGTTTTAATACGTTTTTCTTTTGGTTTCCGCTTTATATCATTTTTTATGCACGAAGTTTTCTTGCTTTGATGACACTCTTACGTTCGTGTCACCCTTAGTGCTAAGATTCGACCTCCAGAAGGTCGAATCTTTTACGTGATTACGAATCTTTTACGGGATTCTTTTACGTGCACCCAAATCTGAGCACACGGGCCTACAGCATTTCCGCCTCCACCGGAAATGCAGCCGCCGCAGCCGGGATTTGATCCCGTGACCTGCGGGTCAGCAGCCGTGTACCTTAGCCACTAGACCACCGGGGTGGGGCTCTATCCATCCTTTTACTGAGTGCACTAAAGCCTATGTAATTCAACTGTGGGTTGCCCTACACATTCTTCCATGTGAGACCACAAAATCGATGTGCAGTTCTTGATGCCCATTTTACACTGCGAACGTTCGTGAACATTAGCGTGTGTTCTCTTAAAAACGTTGCTATTTCTTTTACACTTCCTTTGTTTTCGTGCCGATGAAATGTAGATTTTATTTCCTGCATCCTCAACTCTGGGTTAGCCAAGTGGGATGGTTTTTGGTTAGCATACTGTTCCATTTCTTGCTTTTTCTCTCCAATGTGGCACTCAGCCTAAAATTACTCATTAGGCCAATAAAATCGAAGAAAGTTGAACAAAGGCAGTGCATTACTAGATTGCAAAGACTATGTTTTAACAATAAGGGAAAAAAGGAGACAGAACGCCTTCTTTCGTGATGTCATCGTCTGTGATTTGCCAAAAGCTCGGCTGCTCAATCGGGAAGCGGACGCCACCTCATCAACTGGAAGGCCGTGTTGCGTGAGTGAATGAGTTTGGTGGCAGCATCATCAGCTCTACTGGCGGCCGGCGTGGTTCTGATCACTACGCCGTGCTTCCCGCTCTCTGCGTGCTTCCTCCTCCACGTGCCTGTGTCCTTGTTCTCCTTCGCGTGTTTGATCTTGCCATTGCTTCTATGTCTCCTCCTCTCGACGACGACTCTTCCATCAGCTTTGGCCTGCGTGGTCCTCAATCTTCCCGTGCCTATGCGCTTGCACATGTCTCCTCCTCTGCGTGCCAATGTTGCTGCATGTCCTTTCCTATTAGTTTTTTTCTTTCAGAGCGGCGTCCTTTATCTCCTTGCTTCCACTGTCCTCGCTCCACTAGATATGCCGAACGCATCAGACTGGCAGCGCTTTGATATTGTGTATGTCTCTCTTTCTCTCTCTCTCTCTTATTTTAAGAAAGATACTGTTCGTGCATTAAAAGGAGCACTGCAAAAGTGCTTGCCGTGCATTTAGAGAAAGCATCCGTTCATAGTCGCGGCTGTATAAGAGAATCCGTTGCAGACATCTCTCGTTTTTTTAGCTTTCAAAGTTTGAAACAACTGCATGCTAATACATATGCTTGTTAATTACCCTACCCTTCGTGAACTATTCAAGCATTTAAGACTGCACCGACTTGACTAACTGACTGGGGCTGACTGACTGAATTGGAACTACTGTACTGATACGACTGAAAAAGCTGAACTCGCGAGGCTGACCATCTGGCTGTCTGAGCTGACTGGGCTCCCTAAAAAAAAAAAAACTGCTTGACTGCATTTAATGACGGGCTCATTGAGTGACCGGACTGACCGACCTAGCGACCAACCATCACAGTCGACGTTATGGCTCCTCTGAAGTAGTGTACAAAAGTGAGACGCATAATGAAAATATATTTGCCAATAGTTATTTACCAGCTAATCACTGGATGCCTCACGGGCTGCGGCCTTGATGCTGCTGTGTACGTATTTGCTTAATGAGCATAAATCAAGGATCCAGTATCCAATAGTAAGGTGTAGCTTATCTCGTGATAAAAAAGCGCAGTTGTTTTCTTTTGCGAGCTTGTAAATTGCCAGCGGGTATCGCTAGTCAAGTTAAACGACCACTTCATCAGCAAAAAAAAGAGTACGAATATGTGCTAACAAATTTCACTTCTCAGAGTTCAAACGCCGCACACGTGTTCTTAGTTGATGGGATATAAGCACATGAGTGACGGCTTAGAAATAAGAGAAAAGCTTTAGGTGAATAAATAGGAACAGATAATATTGCGCCCTGTCTATCCTACTTTATGCTGAACCAAGCACAGTGTTATTTTTTCTATCGCACGCCGGTGCCTTTCTCAATTTATGTAAGTCGCTTGACACGATATATACAAAATTTCCCGAACGGCTGGGTGCGTTTCTTTCGCGACTATTTTCTACTTTTCTGTCTGTGTCGAATTCCGCTTCATTTTTCTTTTCTTCTAACAGGGCAGTCGCGCGGACATTAAGATACTGCGCTTCTTGCGCAATTTTGTCTCCAGCCCGATACGTGAGCATAAAGAAATACGCGTCCGCTCGGTAGACAACTGTAAAGGAAAAGTAAAAACTACTTTCGTTGCTTCGCTTGCCAGCAACGGGTGGTTTCTGCTCGAGCGGCTGTTTTGCGCTGCATTGAACGTCAGGGCAGAGAAAGAAAAAAAAAATTGATCTACGTGGAATGTAGTGAGCGAGCATAGCGTACCCCTGATGTCAGTTCTACGCCTTTTTAAGGTCGAGGTGCAGAGCAATGCGTAAATTATTTTGTTTCTGCCTCTTTCTTGGGAATTTGTATTCTCTCATTGTTCCTACCTCAAAGCCTGAAGGGCGTAAACAGCAACTTTGCCACGTTGTAACTGTGCAGCAGCACGTGAAACAATGTTGTTTCGTGCCAGAGACTTGTTTGAGCTTACAGATAACCCCTGAGCTTGCTCTCATTGCAAATCACGCGAACTTTCCTTCGGTGTGCTGTAGCTGCGACGTACGAAACTGTGGTGGCAACATCTTATCTTTTTCCATGAGAAAGACCGAACTAAGTCAAAGAGTCACGTTGTTGGTTATCGGCCTATTTCTTGCTCATATTCTTTGACGCCAGCGAAGTAGTCGCGCTTTGCTCCGTCAGCAATGTAAGCTTTCGGGCCGTGAGATTAACCCTGAGGCTAATGTCACTTTTCTGTGAGACTGCGTGGTACTTAAAACAAAAAGTGGCCGGTAGATGGCGGAAGCCGTTTATTGGAGAGGCTAACATTGGCCTAGAGGGAGACGCGTGTTCCGCGGCCTCGCCGCGACAATTTGGGGCCAGTGTCAGGATTTGTTTGCACAGCTCAGAGCCGTTGGCGGCGTTTCTGTACAAATTGCCGTCATGGTGTTCGCTTAGAACCCCCCCCCCCCTCCGAGATTGACTTATTTGTCTTTTCCTTTTCCCTTTTATTTGTACATATATTGTTATTGGTGCGTCATTGGTAAGCTGTCCTTTCATTCTGATGCCATTCTTGCAATAACCATACATAGCAGTGAATTTACTGTCAGTCCCTCCCCCCCTTTTTGTTTTCTTTTCCCTCTCTTCCCTTTTTCTCATCTTTCTTGTCCCCTTCCCTAATCCGCCAGTGTAGGGTAGCCAACCGGATGTCTTTCTGGTTAACCTCCCTGCTTTCCCCCTTTTGTTGCTTCCCCTCTCTCTCTACAAAGGAGGGACTCTGTGAGTATTGATGTTTAGTTTTCGAGCGACGGCTCATCAGTGCAGCAACCGTATTACGACGAGCTAATGACCCCGAGGACCGTCCTACTTGCGCCCTGATTGGCTCGCAGAGTAAGTCAAAGTCTGCAAAACAAAAGTCAATGCCTCGCCGCAAGCAGTGTATAATTTGTTTGAGCTGGAGTTTCAGTTTGATGTCGTTGGAGCTTCGTTGGTTCGGGATGCGTTCTTCGAAGTGTTTTCCCAACGCTGTTTTTTGAAATGTCGAGCTTATCTAACAACAATCGGCTGGAAAAGGGATAGCGATCGGCCATTTCTATCTATGCCGTTGATGTCGGATTACACTGTTTTTGTTATCGTTTGGTCTGTAAGTTTAGCATGAGCTTGCATCTTTGCACAGGGTTATGTGAAGAAACAACTACGTTACCTTTCGTGCCTTTCTCTACAAGGTTAATCACACTCTTGTTTTTTTTTTGTTAATCGGCGTAAGCATACGTACATGTGCAGAACGAATATTCATTTCTAAGGGTAGCATGTACTTGATTTGAAAAATGAACAGAAAAATAAAGCAGACCCTATAAAGTATTAAAAGCAGACTCTATAAATTACACTACCCACGTGCTGTCGAAACCGACATCTGCAGCACTTGAAAAAAAAAAGGAGGAAAAGATAAGTTAGAGAGAAAAAAAGTGTTTTTTTTACATATGCAAACGCACTTATCCGCCTATACTTTACTGTTTGCACAATGGCATTCTGTATGGTCAGGGATTCGCCTGTGGGAGCATTAGAGCCAGAAATGGGAAATAAAGAAAATAAGGTGGAATGCGCCGAGCGTAAGCCGCTCACATTTGCTGGGGGTGGGGGGGGGGGAGGGATGATATTGCTCTCGCCAGAAAAATGAGAGCAAACTAAATGTTATCAGGACGAAATATTGCCAGAGCTCTCGCTTCGTCTCTGAGGATGACCATTGACGCCGGGCTCGCTTTGCTTTAAATGTCAAACGTTCGCGCTTCAGGGCTGGACGAAGCACACTTGATCGCTGTGCGTCGGGAACGTGAAAATAAGGAGAGGGTTTTAGTGGCGGAGGAGTGGGTTGGAATGGATGGGATGTTTTCTCCAATTTACCCAGGACGCAATAATGCGGACAATCGGTTTGTTCCTTGCGCGCCGTTTGACCCGCTTGATTCGATGACGCCGTGTAATTCGGTACAGCAGAAGGCGATGCTTGGACGACACTCTGCACCGCTCTCACCTTTTAACATTCCCCAGTTTTGATCTCAGTCGGTGAACGCAACTAAAACGAAGAAGTGAAATATGAAAAAAAAAGTCAGAGTGTGAAACCATTTATCCGTCGAGTTCACGCGGCGGGTGTAAGTGACCTCTGTAAGCGCGCCTTTTTGAGACCGGCCGTTTTTTTGTTTGAGACGGGTGTCAGCTGCGGTGCAAAGTTCGTCGAATTGTAAAGCTCGAATGAAAGAACGGTAGACTATAGAAAGAATTAAGATAGATAGATAGATAGATAGATAGATAGATAGATAGATAGATAGACAGACAGATAGATAGATAGATAGATAGATAGATAGATAGATAGATAGATAGATAGATAGATAGATAGAATAATTAGATATGGGGCATAAGAAACGAAATTTTTACGAATATGGAAGCGGATTCTAGCGTAGGTACATGGACTTGTAAAATGTATTTTAAACCATGACAAAAAAAGTGAAACACATTATCAGACTCAATACACCATAAAAGCACGACTCACTGCCCTTCTTCATTATAATTTTTACATGCCAAGTAGCTTTTTCTCGGGGTTGTGTCCGTTCCTAAGAGACCGTCCACTCCCCTACTTCACATGCGCCAACTCCACCCCCGCTCCTCGCGTGAACACGAGGAGGAGACAGAGGAGGTGGCAGAGCGCTACCTTCACTTCGTTTCTCCTCACCCTTTTATTTCACCGCCACAGCTCTGCGCTCGCATAGAATGCAGCGTGCTCTCGCCTCGTCGCACTCTCCTATAGCAGCGCTGGTTCTTTGACTTTGCAGCACACACACACACGGTATTAAGCACAAATGGGAGATGGGGTGACATAAGTGGTACACAACATATAGACAACTCCACACACAAATGAAACATACGCGAAAACAATACAAATGGAAACAACAAATGGGAACACAAGGGAACAGCGGCAGTGCTTCGCCTTCCCACTTGATTTCTTTTCGTGAGAGACGGTGTAATTTTTATAACATTCTTCCGCGTAGAGCCTTTTGAAATAAGTCCCCCATTTTTCGCACACAATACACTCGGTCATTGCATCGCGTGGCTGAGAAGAATGCCCGTTCCCCGAAATTGACGGATTTCATTCGTTTTCTGTCTGCCTTGGATGTATACGTCCTCGTGAATCCTTTATTTTGCTCACTTCCTTTGCAGTTCCCTTTTGTATCTGCCGTCGTGCGTAGATGGAGAAAGAATAAAAAAGCAAAATCTGAGCTGCAACGAAACCTAGATAATAATAGCTTGCGGATATTCTTCTATATATGACTATCTGCGCGGTTATTTCTCTCACTTAGGTGCTCGGGCCTGGTTGCTGCGTGGCTTCATGAAACGAGCAATGGAAAAGAAGCTTTTATCGCGTCCAACGAAACGTAAAAAGAACGTTTTCATATCACAAGTACTTCCTGCAATATCATCACCAGTATTTGTTAATGGAAGCAAAAGCTTTGTTGGCCGCCTAGTAAAAGGCTTTGCAGTCGACTATTTAAAAAAAATTGTCAGGATACACATAATAAATGAACGCATTAAACGCAATGAAACGCATTTGAAAAAAATCCACACTCGCTGTCATTGCTACGAGTGGCGCTTACTGACGCTCCCAAGTTTGCATGCACAGAAAATTCCGATAAAGTAGTTGGGAGGATGACCGCGATCGTAGCTCAATTGGTAGACAACCGGGTGCGTTGCCCGAAGGTCGAAGGTTCGGCCACCAACGGTGGCAAGTTGTTTTTTCGTTCACTTTGCTTCCTTTACAAATATATGTCTGCTAGGATAGAGTTAAAAAAGAGTTAAAATAACTTTTCTTATACCTTCCTTGGCTTCATTGTGTGTTGGTTTTCATGGAGGTGGAATGGCAGAGGCCAGTGCACTGTGCGGTGAAAGTGCGTGTTAGAAAACATCAGATGATCGAAATTTCAGGACCCCCCCCCCCCCCCCCCCAAGGGCGTCCCTCAAAGTCATGTCGTGGTTTTGGGACTTTAAACTTCACAAATTATTATTAGGAAGAACCGAAGTACAAGAAAGAAGGCGGGTGTGAAACGAGAAGGGTTCGTATGTATGCGTGCTGCTTTCCCGCAAAACATCTAACTTTGCACTAGTATGCGCCCAGCCTCTATCTTACATTAGGACTCGGAAGCGAAGCAGTAAACAAACTGCAAGACAGCTGCGATATCGTGGTCTGGACGGTCGTTTATTCAGCGAAGCCACCAGATCAATTCTTTGGACGACGAAGGTGCTTACAGTGATGATGATTATGTACAACTAAAGAGCACAAAGAACCAACGCAGTGAATACTGCATACTATATTATAAAACCGCTCAATTCTAGGCCCCACAGTGGATATGCGCCATGAGCAACATGCGAACAAGAACAAGAATACCGTGCTCACAAAAGTAACTATTTCACGCAACATCTCGCGTGACTTCGCTCGCTGAGAACACTTTGTTGCGGGCGCGATGCGAAAGCTAGCTTGTAATCGTATGCGGCGCTTTTGTTTCCGTAAGCCCCAAACGAGGCGTAGTGTCACTGCTTATGTGCAATGGCTCGTAACTAATTCACGTGAAAAATGAGGGCGAGGCCACGAATGTTTCTGTCGTGAGGAACTGGACGTCTGGTGCGGATGTCAACTTTGGAAACAGGCAGGGCTTGGTTGGAACATAATAATGTAAGGACAAAAAAAAAAAACGTTTACAACACGCCAGGCAGGTCGGTGCTCATATTTGCCAGTATGGTGCAGTGTGAATCTAGTGAGAACCGAGCCTCGTCTAATAAATGATGGCACAATATATGTTAAATTATGGTGGCTGTGACGGCTGTGATGAATGCTTTACAACTAGAAACATTTTGTGAAAAGGATAGTCCTGACTTCGAAAACTCTCTCTTTATGCTCCTGACCACATGATACAAACTACAGTGGCTGTTATATCATATTGCACATGATACTATTGTCATGTGTTCTACACTAAATCATGATTGCATTTTTATTGTTTTAATTTGTATCGCCAATTACTTGGTTATCATCGCCTGCTTGGTCTTCTGTACGCAGTATTCTTTAAATAAAAATAAATTGTGAGCTGTCCAACAACGATGCAATATGTGTTACAGCATCGAAAAATTGTCGAGTTCCAGTAACCGCACACGCAGTTAAACTGTTGAGTAGCTGTAGAGCAGCTGTAAAGTGCGCTAGAACACTTGTATAACAGGTTGGTTTGGTGTGAATAGGAAAATTGCTCCCTGAATATGCTATGTTTTCTATAAGGGGATACTCAACAGCGGCGTTGTCTCTCGTTGAAATGAATTTCGCTCTCATGAAAGACCTTGGTATGGGCTCACCGCACACTGCTTTTAGGTAACACCGTACTGCACACATTTAGTGAGATGTCGCGTGGAGGAGAAAGAGGACAACAACAACAACAAAAAAAAAAAAAAAACTACAGCTCAGGCTGCATCGCGAGTAAAAAACTAACCAATCACTGATCGTATCTCCTCGTGACTTCTATGAGCGCAGTTGTAGTCGCTGCAACAAATTTTTTGTTAGAGCTAGCTGCAACCATACTGACGTAGCTTTTCTCTCATGAAGCACAAAATTAAACTGATAATAGTAACAGTCATTCAAAATTATGCATGAAAGATCGCAACAAACACTATATTTCAGTGCTCATTGGTGTCTCTCGTGCTGTCGTTCGAAAAAAAACATAAATTAAGAGAAACAAAAGATGTACACTTTTTGTGGGAGACGCCATTACCGAATATGAAACATCAGCACAACTCTAAACGAACTGCCTCAGCTGGTTGTCATCCTCGCCTCATTTCCTTAGAAGTGTGGCAGCTTGGGCTAGTTGGTATGGCATGACGATAGTTATAGCGCGAAAACAAAACGACGACACAGAGACAAGAAGGACACGTCTTTCGTGTCCTTCTTGTCTCTGTGTCGTCATTTTGTTCTCGCGCTATAACTATCGTTATCCTCATTTCCTACTACGGTTTTTTTCTTTGTTTGAAGTCTGTGGCTCGAGAAATGGCGCGGTCTTGGTACCTTCGAAGGCTCTTTATTTTCCCGTATCTGGTACATGTAGAGGCGTGCATTGAAAGGGGGAATGTTGGTGACAAGTGCAAAGCTGGGAACATTTCCTTTATCCGTTTTCGGCCGATGTAGTTGCTCGTAACGGTGAAAAAGAGACGCGCATAAGCATAGCCTGAACGTTGAGTTGACCACGATAGATTACTTCACGCTGTTTCAGACCTTCTTCGACAAATAACTGTCTAGTGATCTTTAGGTGTTGGCTTCGATTCTTGCCACGGCGGTCGCATTTTCGATGCCGGCCAAATGTTGAAGGCCAGTGTACTCAGGTGTAGGTACACGTTAAAGGACCCTAGGTGGCCGAAATGGGCGGGACGTTAAAGTCTCGATAGATATTGTTATTATTTCAGCCGGTCTGTTCACTGCAAATTTCGAAAGCTACGTGACGACGTTTTTGCGAGTAAGACAAGCTGCACTTAACACGATGTACACCCAATAAGTGCGGCTAGATTTGGAGTTTCGGGAATAGAGATATTGAGCGCAAGCTATATATACAAAACAAGTCTTTTATATATCTACATGCATCCAAAAGGCCATTGCTCACAAGGCCAAAAACACAAATAGAAAACAAGAACTTGCATTTAAAAGAAAGGGAGCGGCTGGTCAACAAACACAGAAGATATATTTGTTCGGTGAAATGCATTCGCCAAAAAGGCTGCTTACCCGCACCATGACACGTTATGTGGCAGTGCCAACTTTACAAATGTAGATTGGCTTGTTTGTTTGAATATGACGATGAGATTATGATTTACGGAACACGAAAGAGTTGGTAGAAAATATCACCTGATTGAAGGTGTTTAACATGATTGAGGCTTGACTGAGGCTTTCAATGTACCGTGTCTTAAAAAATATCAGAAATAGGGTATTGGTTTTAGCAACATTGGCAAAAAAGAGTTGCATGATTTTTACATCTGAACTTCAATAAATAGATCAGTTCCTACCACTACAAATTTCATTCATTACGTTTTATATGTCATATATAATGTAATAACGCCTTTTAAATACTTGTGCTATGAATTTATGTACTAATATAAAATGTTAAAAGCAAGTATTTTAAACATTATCTCCGACGTCATTATTTTTTATTTTTAGTACAATCACCTTTCTGTTTCCACATATTTGAAAATACATTTCATGTTTACCAGTATTTCTGTCTTTTATTATATTGTCGTGGCAGTCAAAATATTTTTTGATTACTACGATTGCGTATGCAGACAAAATGCATGTCAACACTACTTTGTGTACGGACCTCCAGGCACATTCAAGCGGTATTTTTACATTCAAGCGGCATTTTCTGATTATGGTAACCTTAAACAACCACAGTAGAAAGTAGGCTTTGTTAATTCTTTATTATTATTCAATATCATTGTTTTAAATTTTGAGTACGCTGAATGTATTTTTCTTCCACAAAGATATTCTTTCCCTCTGGCCGAAATTCTTTTATGTAATTGTAAATCCCTGTCTGGCGCAATAGTTCAGAATAAGAACAGAAACTTGGCATGTGAGTCTATCTGAGCGAGTGCAGCAAATTAGTGAAGATTCAGATAGTGTAGGTAGACTACAACAGACGTTTAAAAAGTCGGAAAACGTCAAATAGGGTGGTGCTGGTTTGCCTTATCATCTAGATATGTACAGTCGTCAGCAAACTAAACATGAGTGCTCCGCACGTGTCCTAAAACAGTTTGGCTGACGCTAGTGCACTGCAGTTTTGGGTTATATTGCCGAGGTGTTAACAATGCATTCCGTCACACTGTCCAGGTGTACTGAGGTATTATCTTGACAACAGCGCCCACCACTTTCCGACTGGCATCATTCAGAGTAGTTCAGGTCACGTGTCAGAGCGTTCGTGTTAAGCTTGCTGACGACTGTATATGCGTGGTTCCTGTTCGTTAGATTGAAGATTTCACAGCGGTCTGGTCACAGGTACAAAGTGACGTCTTACGTAAGCGCCGCTTTGTCCGACTCTTTTGAGATAATGTAAGGCATCGCACCTCACAACTAAACCTATACTTTTGGGAGTTACTGGCTTCAACAGTTATCAAATCCATGTAACCAGTCGATCGTATTCAGTTCCATATCTTCTCAATAACATTCTCACGCTCGACTGAAGAGAAACCATCCTTCTTCATCGGTTATGGTTAGGAGTGGCATTTACAAAATCTCATTCCTTTGTCATAGGAATGGCCAACAACGCTTTTTGCGATGCTACTGGTGTTTGCGACAATCATCCCACAACCCCCCTCCTATATATATATATATATATATATATATATATATATATATATATATATATATATACATATATATATATATATATATATATATATATATATATATACATATATATATATATATATATATATATATATATATATATATATATATATATATATATATATATATATATATATATTGATACGTGTATGGAACTGTCGCTCCGACACAGCTGAATTGGCACCCAAATGAAGAAGACGACAACGTGGTTGTAGTGGGTTGGACTCTCGAGCTTCTCCCGTTGGCCTGCATGACTGTGCGCTCTTCAAGCCGTTAGCAAGACCAGTTCTCGGTGAATAAATCTTCCCCGTAACATCTTTTGGTGGAAGGTGCGGGGTCTTCACACAACCCGGCTCTGGAACTCCGCAGCGGACGCCAGCTTTGTCCCGCCGCGATGCCTGAAACTGGCACTCAGGCCTCGCCATCCGCGCCGGCTCCATCACCTGTGATTCCCCCCCATCTTCTCGACCCTGGCACGATTTCCGGGACGGACAACACGGACGTCGAAGAATGGCTCGCATTATTCGAGCGCGTCAGCAAGCACTACAGGTGGGACGAAACGCTTATGCTGGCAAATATTCTATTCTACCTACGGGGTACGGCACGCGCCTGGTATGAGACGCATGAAGAAGAATTAACCAGCTGGTACACATGCAAGCAAAAGCTTCGCGATTTGTTCGGTCGGTCCGTTGCTCGTCAGATGGCAGCCAGGCAGGAACTCGCGTCGCGTGTTCAATCATCGACGGAGTCGTACGTCACGTACATCCAAGACGTACTGGCACTGTGCCGGAAGACTGTCAAAAACATGTCTGAGACGGACAAGATCAGCAACGTGTTGAAAGGCATTGCTGATGATGCTTTCAACATAGTAATGTGCAAGAACTGCACCACTGTCGACTCCATCATATCTGAATGCCGACGATTTGAACAAGCTAAAAGCAGGCGAATCACCCACCTCATCGCGAGACTGCCAAACACTGCTGCGACTTCATCTTGCGAGGATTCTGCAGCGCCCCGTTCACTTGCGCCTCCTGCCAATATCGCAAGGATTGTTCGCCAGGAGCTGGAAGCCATGGCACCCGCTTCCTATCAGCCCCCTGCGCAAGACAACTGGGCAACAGTCTCGCTTATCCAAGCCGTCGTACGCCAGGAGTTTGCTAACCTGGGCGTCCAGGTTCCCCAGCCAGCCAGACTTATGCCGCAGTCCATGAGCACTCCTGTCCACAACGCTGACCACCACTCTGCTCCACTTGTCGCTGCGGCAGCTTCGACTCCTCGGTTTCCACCACGCTACCGAAATCCATCTGAGTGGCGCACGCACTGATGATCAACCCATCTGCTTTTCTTGCTCTCGAGTTGGGCACATCTCCCGCCATTGCCGCAACAGGTGGTATTTCCGGCCAAGCTCGCGTAATCTCGACCGCCATCAGGACCGTGGACACTATTCGCAACCCGGTTTCCCGGATGACCATATTCAGGACACTTCAGCTCGCCGTTCATCTCCACACTCCGAACCGTCCTACGCTGACGTCGTCGCCCAAAGGAACTGGTCTAGCCGCTCGCCGTCACCTCAGGGTCGGTCGTCACGCTCCCCTCAACGCCGCCGCTCTCCGTCACCGGCTTATTCTTCTGGCCATTCCCCGGGAAACTGACAAGTGCAGCTCCTGGAGGTGGCGCTGCGTTGACGACTCGGAACGAAAACCCTCAACCGGTTACAAATTCAAGACGCAATTTACTTCGGGTGTTCGTTGATGGCCACGCCGTTACTGCTCTAATTGACACTGGTGCCCAAGTATCTGTTGTGAGTTCTACACTTCGTTCTCACACCAGCTATGTTCTCTACTGTTCGAGTTGCCAACGGAAGTCGAACATCGGTACTTGGTATGTGCACTGCCCGCGTTACTGTTGCTGGCCACCACACTTCCGTTCTCTTCGCAGTCCTCGATGCTTGCCCACACGACGTCATCCTTGGAATTGACTTCTTAACCGCCCACTCCGCCCTCATCGATTGTTCTACCGGTATCTTACGGCTCGAATTGCCTTTGTGCTCCGATTTCACTCCTCCAAGTCGCACTCGGCTACGATCCGTGGAGTCTCTACGGCTACCGCCCCAGGCTGCTACGTACGTTCCTCTGTCGCCCTTCCCGTCCGTTCCTGATGGAGACTATCTGGTAGCTCCCCTCATTGATTTGACCCTTACGCACCACATTGCACTACCACATACTATAGTGGTTGTTGCTAACAACACGGTGTTACTTCCAGTTCTGAACTTCTCTACGTCAACCCAAGTTCTTCCCCAAGGCATCACTTTAGCCGATCTTTCCACCCTTGATGAATGTTCGATTTGTTCTTTTACACCTGACACCTGTCATCACGTCGCAGAAGAAGGCGTTCCTCGACAAAATGATATCCAGCGACCTCTTACCTTCCCAAGTTGCGGCGCTCCGGGGTGTTCTGTTTTCTTACCTGGATATCTTTGACGTCGACGACCGTCCACTGGGCCGCACAAGTGCCGTAACCCACCGCATCGACTCCGGCGACGCCAGTCCACTCCACAAACGCCCTTATCGCGTGTCACATGCTGAGCGCCAAGTTATACAGACGGAGGTCGAGAAAATGCTGAGTAAAGACGTTATTGAGCCTTCATCGAGTCCTTGGGCCTCCCCTGTGGTCTTAGTTAAAAAGAAGGACAACAGCTGGCGCTTTTGCGTCGACTATTGCCACCTGAATCGGATCACCAAGAAGGACGTTTATCCTTTACCCCGAATTGATGATGCGCTCGACTGCCTCCACGGCGCCAACTATTTCTCGACCCTTGACCTTCGATCCGGATACTGGCAAATTTCGGTCGACGACCGCGACCGCGAGAAGACAGCATTCATCACACCCGACGGCCTTTACCAATTCAAGGTCATGCCTTTTGGGTTGTGCAATGCCCCGGCTACTTTTGAACGTATGATGGACTCTCTTCTTCGCGGTTTCAAATGGTCGACCTGCCTTTGCTATCTGGATGATGTAATAGTTTTCTCGCCCTCCTTCGAAAGCCACCTGTCTCGTCTCTCGGCAATTCTTGAAGTTTTTCGTTGCGCTGGTCTCCTACTGAATTCGTCGAAATGATCATTTGGACGTCGGCAGATTAAACTACTCGGTCACCTTGTTGACGCCACTGGTGTTCAACCCGACTCTGACAAAGTCCGTGCAGTCCGAGAATTCCTGGTTCCGCGTTCCACCCAAGAAGTTCGCAGTTTTATTGGGCTCTGCTCATACTTCCGCCGCTTTGTCTTCAACTTCGCGGATATTGCTAGGCCCCTCACGGATCTCCTCAAAAAGAATGTGGCCTTTTCTTGGGGAAGGGACCAAGAACATTCCTTCGCGTCGCTAATTACCGCCCTCACATCACCACCTGTGTTGGCTCATTTTGATCCAACGGCTCGAACAGAGCTTCTCACCGATGCAAGCGGCCATGGCATTGGTGCTATACTCGCTCAGATACAGAATGGCACCAACCGTGTGATAGCCTACGCTAGCCGCCTTTTGTCGCAAGCGGAACAAAATTATTCTATCACTGAGCGGGAATGCTTAGCCCTCGTTTGGACTATTGCGAAATTCCGTCCGTACTTATACGGACGTCCGTGCGCAGTCATCACGGACCATCATGCGCTGTGCTGGCTGTCGACGCTTAAGGACCCTACAGGAAGACTCGGCCGATGGGCACTTCGATTACAAGAGTACACGTTCTCGGTTGTTTACAAATCTGGAAAGCTGCACAGCTATGCGGACTGCTTATCCCGGCACCCCGTTGATCTACCTAGTTCCACTGATTTGGAATCCAATGCTTGCGTTTTAGCCATCACTGACTTTTTGAACGTGGCTGACGAACAGCGCCGAGATCCATCGCTGCTCACCATCATTGACCGCCTTCAATCGCGTTATGCTGACCCTTCTCTTAGCAGATACCTGCTTCAAGACAACGTTTTGTACCGCCGCAACTTACACCCTGACGGCGCGGAACTTTTACTCGTCGTACCGCATCACCTGCGGCGCGGAACTTTTACTCGTCGTACCGCATCACCTGCGGCGCGGAACTTTTACTCGTCGTACCGCATCACCTGCGAAAGGATGTTCTGCGACAATTCCACGACGCTCCAACTTCTGGACATCTAGGAGTCTCCAGAACTTACGACCGCATTCGACGACGAGTATTCTGGAAGGGTCTGTACCGCTCTGTTCGCCGTTACGTCGCATCTTGCGACCTCTGCCAGCGCCGAAAGAAGCCTACGACTCCCCCTGCCGGTCTTCTTCAACCTATTGAAGTTCCAGCCGAGCCATTTTATCGAGTGGGGTTGGACTTGCTAGGTCCCTTTCCTACTTCTACAACTGGAAATAAATGAATTGCAGTGGCCACAGACTATGCCACTCGGTATGCAATCACTCGAGCGCTACCAACCAGCTGCGCAACCGACGTTGCTGACTTCCTGCTGTACGACATTATTCTCCAGCATGGCGCTCCGACTCACCTGCTCACAGACCGTGGTCGCTACTTTCTATCTCGTGTGGTTGATGATCTACTCCGATCTTGTGCTACCCGTCACAACTTCACCACATCTTACCACCCTCAGACTAACGGCCTTACGGAGCGCCTAAACCGCACATTGACGGACATGCTTTCCATGTACGTATCTACCGACCACACTGATTGGGACATAGCTCTTCCGTTCGTAACCTTCGCCTATAACTCGTCGCGTCATGAAACAGCGGGCTACTCCCCTTTTTATCTACTCTTTGGACGTCATCCCTTACTGCCCTTCGACACACTGCTTTTATCAGACCAACCATCCTCCACTTCGTACGCTCAAGATGCGATCACCCATGCCCTCACAGCACGCGCGGTAGCGCGTGCTCGGTTATCGTCGTCGCAGACAGCACAGAAGTCTCTTTATGACCGTCGACATAGAGATGCCGTTTTTTCTGCGGGATCTCTTGTTCTCTTGTGGCTCCCATCTCGACGTGTTGGCCTCTGCGAGAAACTACTATCGCGATATGCTGGACCCTACCGAGTCATTCGTCAGGTCACACCTGTGACCTACGAGATTGCCGCTACCACAAACTCATCAGCTGCTGCACCCAGAACGGAACTAGTCCACGTTTCTCGTCTCAAGCCCTACAACGCCGACTCGCTCATTTAACAGGCACCGAGACGGTGCCTTACGGGCCGGGGTGATGATACGTGTATGGAACTGTCGCCCCGACACAGCTGAATTGGCACCCAAATGAAGAAGACGACAACGTGGTTGTAGTGGGTCTGACTCTCGAGCTTCTCCCGTTGGCCTGCATGACTGTGCGCTCTTTAAGCCGTTAGCAAGACCAGCTCTCGGTGAATAAATCTTCCCCGTAACAATATATATATATCCTGCATGGGATGGAGTTCAAACCTGGGTCTTATCTATGGCAACCCAGTATTCTACCACAGAGCCTGCAGGTGTTTTAAAATACTTCGCAAAAAGACTCTATACAGTCGTCATGTCGGAAAATGAATGACATTAACGTACGTAATAGAGCGTGGAAGAAGAGTAATGTAATATTCAGGCGTGTCATAATGCTAACTGTGTAACCAGGCGTCACAAAATGCAAATCACGTAGCCAGTGGGTCGTTTAACGCCTCGACGTTATTACAAAGAGCTCAGCCGTAATTCTTCAGCGTTATCAGCCACCGCGTCAACAAGGTGCACATAAGCCTTGGAAATTCGTGGTGGATACTATGGCTCCCAGCATAATTATGAATAATGGCGTAGTGAGTTCTTTGCAAGCGTTCTTGAATTGTTAGCCCAAAAGTGTTTACAACGAGCTCTAGAAATGCCGCTCTTCCATCTTTCGCTGTGAGTGTGCTGCGCTTGGTGCTCGGGCCTGTTTTTGTTCTTTGTTTTGCTATGGGCACAAAGAATCTTTCGTCATATATTAAAAATGCCACGTTGAGATGACGTTTGCCTCAGTGTCTAAAGCGTTATTTAGGTCTAATGTACCACATTTACAGCGTCCATATGTTTTTCATCTCTCATGCCAACAAAACACGTGTGACGGGAGAAAAGCAAAGAGGTGAAACCGTCTCACGCAGTTTTTTCTTATTGCACAAATATTTGAGCAGTTGTCTTCTCATCACGTTTTTCAATTCCATTGCTTGGTATTTTTCGTAGCCAGCCACTCAGTCCATTACTCATGTTGTGGTAGTAATCGCGGCACTTTATTTTGTTCTTACCCATTCCGTATACTACCTTTCTTATTTCTCAATGCATCTTTTTTTTTCTCTCAAAGTTCTCATCGCATGTTCTCGCGTCACTACCACGCTCCATCGCAATGGCTTGGCGTATTACAACCTCACAGCTTTCTTTCAACGTTGTTAATATAAAAAGCAATATTTCTCCTTTCACATTTTCATCTTTGTAATATGGATGGTTTGTCGCTATTCTTCGTTCTCTCTGTTCGCCAAAGCTGGTGTGTTTATTTTTTTTGCACGGTGTTCTGAAGCTTCCAAATAATTTTCTGTGAGAATGGAGAAACCGCTTCTCTTCCTTTTAATGGGGGCGCTTTAATTTGCGGCTCCAGACCACTGTGTGGCATAGCACGAAATGTGATTACGGCGCCCTTCTTTGCGTCTTTTGCGTGCGGTCACTCTTTGGTTTATTTCGCTTCAACTCCACAGGCCGGAATCACTGTCCCTCCACACGCCATGCACACCATTTTCTATTTAGGGTAACTCTATTAACCATGGACCCACAGCTCTGTTTTTTTAGTGTTTAGCTCCACAAACGACAGCGCCCGTGCGTATGAATGTGAATAATTGTTTCTTGTTTCTTTAGAGCGCGCCTTCATCTATGCTATATAGTTTTATTTTGTGTTACCGTCTTTGATTGAGATTTATTTTATGTTACTGTTTTTGAATGAGATTCGACAGTGATCGTGGACGTGTTCTTTCCGAAGCATTGGGTGAAGTTGTTGCTCTGTTGTGAAACTATTCCCGTTATTCAAGCTCTCGTTGACAAGAGAGGGTGGGAGGCATGCAAAGGTTAAAGAGGCAGGTTAATTTGATCTTCATGAAAAAAAAATCTTATCCTTTCCTTCCAGAGGCCTCGAAGAAAAATATTACCTTACTCTTGTCATTTAAATCCATGTATTGATTCTCGCCTACCCCCTCCTCCTTCTTTTTTCTTCAAAAGCTTTCTGCATGCATTGAGATTTCACACAGCCCTTTTTTTATTGATATGATATATAAGGAGATGTTGGCGCACAATTATGGTGCCGGCTACTCCTTAGCTCTTGAGTGAAACTTGAACACGTATCTTAAAAAAAACATACAAAGCAGCGCATGGAAAATAGAACACTTGGGCAGAGATATGCAAAAACACACTTATACACACATATCACAGCAAAATGATATAGAAATGTTCGAAAGTCAACGAATGAAGTATCTGATAATGTACCTCGTTAATATTCGGTCCAACCAGCACAAAACAGCAGAGCACACGTCTGATCCTTATGAAGATGTATTCGCTCGTGTGTACATTATAGTCGACACGTCATTCAGTACACACATATGATTGGTGTCACATGATACTGTGCATAATAAGTACATGTGTTATACAAATGAAAGTTTGTTATTTCTTAGTACTTGTCAGCAATTCCGCTGTCTTGTAAAAAAAAACATGTTAATGCTTTTAAAGCGTGCGACTGTAAAACTCCAGTTGGCCACGGGCGCAGAAGTTTCTTCATGCTAAACGGTCTGCGGTCTAATGCCAACAGTTCCGATTTAAGATGGTGTCTCGGCGTATCATGATGTGGACAGTCTATGAGAAGGTGACATTCGTCTTCATCTATAAATTCACATTCGCATTCGGGAGTTTCAGTTCTGCCAATTACGTGCAAAAAATCTTTTGTGTATGTGGTGCCTAGCCTCAATCGATTAATTAGAGTTTCCATACTTCTATCTAATGCCAGCGAAATTTTGAATTCGATAAATGGATCGATGTGATATAAATCGCAGCTCTTTGTACGTTGGTCGCTCACAGACTTCATGATCCAATGCATTGGATGCTACCTTCACCTCACCTGTGTTTGGGCTTTCTCCGCAATCGGCCTGTCTACAGCAAAGCGCTGACGTCATGTGATGACGTTCCAGCTCGTATCACTGCCCTTTCTCCTATTTTCAGTTCGTTTGAGGATGAAAAACGCGAGTATAAATAGTGTCTGTATACGAAAGGTAGGACGTCGGGGAAGGTGCTATAAAATTATGAAAATCTTAATTAAGCATTGTGAGAAGTCCCAGAAGCATTATTCAGTGCTATGTAACGATGTGTCACATAGTCTGTCGTCTTCAACATACCAGTTGTGTGCTGTTCGCTACAAATTCGGCATGTGCGTTTCACACTTCCAGAAAACGTCTATGGAAGACGCAGATTGTATATTTACGGAATATTTATTTGGCTTCTCGTACAGTTATTAGTATATACGAAAAACAAATAGTACGAGGAAATTAAATAGCAGTTGCCGAGACGAGATGCATCTTATTTTTAATTTCGCAAGTTACGTGCTAAGTGTTCCAAGTCAGACATTTAGAGCTTCGCGTGCAATAAGTGTGTAGGAACTTGTTTAGAATTTAAACCATTTAATCACTCTGTAGATATGAATACACATGCGATTTTGAGGCTTCCGTCTGTCACTGAGCTGCTTCTGATTAAACCTGCTACGCAGTTATTCTAATGACCAAGGCTTAATACAAGTCCATAAATTCCAATGAGGTGTATTGTGATACGGATTCTCTCAATTTTGTTTTTGATCAATGTGCTATTCGTGGTAATAAGGGCTGCAGCGCGAGCACGAAGGTGCTAGAAGAAACAGACGAAAGGCGCTCCGTGCCTTCCGTGCCTCGCCTTTCGTCTGTTTTTTCTAGCACCTTCGTGCTCGCGCTGCAGCCCTTATTACCATGAATTCAAACCAACTAGCCCAAATAGCCATTCTTTTTCAGTGCTATTCGTCACAAAAGCAAAAAATCACTGCAAGCGATATTTCGTATTCAATTTTACGACGCTGGAACACTTGCTGAATGTTCCCTATACGTACGTATGTCACAGCTTCACGAATAAAAACCCTATAGTTGTGAGCACTTCGATATTCTGGACGGGTCTGCCAGCGCTTGTAGACGTTATTGCTCGAATTGCCAGATTGCACGGAAGGGCCAAACGAGATTCCGCCGAAGAAGTGTTGGATAAAAAGGGCATTTTCTTCGCCAACACCCTCCAGCGTAGAGCAGGCGAGTTTTGGCGAGATAGAAAAAAAAAGTAGCACCTACATTTCCATGCATACGGAAAACACCGAGTTGAAGAGAGCTTCATTTTCATTTGCATGTTCAGCAAGACGAGACGAAGTCCCGAATGTCTCTCACGGCAATCTAATTTTCGCACTTCCGAAGTGCCGTGTCAAACGTAGGTGCTGCATTTTTTACTACTAGCGCCAATAATACATATAGCAGAAAAAAAATAACTCGAGAATTGATGTCCACTGTCAAAAGATGCACTTCGTGCGCTTCAATAGGTTGATCTATCTATCTATCTATCTATCTATCTATCTATCTATCTATCTATCTATCTATCTATCTATCTATCTATCTATCTATCTATCTATCTATCTATCTATCTATCTATCTATCTATCTATCTATCTATCTATCTATCTATCTATCTATCTATCTATCTATTATCTATCTATCTATCTATCTATCTATCTATCTATCTATCTATCTATCTATCTATCTATCTATCTATCTATCTATCTATCTATCTATCTATCTATCTATCTATCTATCTATCTATCTATCTATCTATCTATCTATCTATCTATCTATCTATCTATCTATCTATCTATCTATCTATCTATCTATCTATCTATCTATCTATCTATCTATCTATCTATCTATCTATCTATCTATCTATCTATCTATCTATCTATCTATCTATCTATCTATCTATCTATCTATCTGAACCAAAATTATTATGGAAGGGTAAGATGCTTTGACGAATATTATGACGCACACAGCGCAGGTCAAGACATGAATATTGTCACAATCAAGTCGCGTAAGTCATCAAACACTTCCCGCGAGACAGTGGCACACGTATGCGAGTATGTGCCACAGGTGATGGACACTTGGTATCTATCAACGAACGACGAGAACACACATGGTAATTGGTAACGCGTGAACGTTAGGAAAAGCTTGACATTGGCAGCATTGGCCCGACGGATGCAAAGAATAAATGCCAGGGTCTAAGCAGGAATTGAACCCCAGCATTCGGCGTGGCAATCAAGCATTCTACCACAGAGCCAAGGCACGTCTCTGAACTACTTTTAAAATAGACCCCAATGTTCGTGAGTACTAGCAATTTATTTTATAAACATTACTTTGTACTTTTATAATACAGTCGTCACGTCGGTAGTTTGGTGCCATGCGCTGAACTTGATTTATGTAGCAGTGTCCCGGGCTTCTATCCTCACGAGCAGCAGTGCTTAATATTAGCTTATCGCTTGTGGTTTGGCTAATTCTCACGTTTCTTTTGAAACTGTTGCGCCAAGTGCAAACAAGCGGTAATATAAACATCTGCAACTTTTCAACATATGTTGGTGCGTGCAAAATTTGTACATATATTTATAATCATTTCATGACAGGTCACTATAGAAAATTAGAACACGGCCACCTTCTCTTCGCATGACGTCGATTCCCAAGGTGCGTGAGATATGCCATTTTTTTAGGGGCGAAGCTCCTTAGGGCGTGGGCTGTGCGTCCCCTGTAGCCTGTATGTAGCCACCTCTAGTTTAGTTCTTGCAGTGTTCACTAGATGGCGGTACCGTCCCCTGTATGTAACCACCTCTAGTTTAGTTTTTGCAGTGTTCACTAGATGGCGGTACCGTCTCCTGTATGTAGCCACCTCTCGTTTAGTTCTTGTAGTGTTTACTAGATGGTGGTACTTGTAGCTGATGATGAAAAGATGCAAGATGTTATAAACTAGAAAGCGGTACTTGTAGTTGATGAAAGACGCGACATCTTATAAAATAGGAATGATGTCACATATGGCGCGTGTCATTGGTTGAAGGCAATCGTTCGATTTAGTGCGGCGACGTACGCTAGGGGGAGCGATGTAATAAAATCGAGTGGGCAAAATGTACAGAGGATTCATGGTTTACCAGGTTTACCTCCGGAGCTTCGCCCACTCATCATCATTCACTTCGTGGATATGGCGGAATTTTTTTTTCATTGCACTTTGTTGACAGAATCACGTTGGTATCAGAGGAAAAGAAGACTGGACAGGGAGTAGGTCCTTTTTTTTGACAGCGAAAGCTTTTATGAGATCAAAACTCGAGTTTTCATCCACCACCGCCGCCGGTGTCCATAACCATTATCACGAAATAAGAAAAAAAAACTTGTACCGAGCACACAGTGGGGCTGAAACCCGGGTCTGCTGTATGCTTGCGCAGTATTCTACCACTAAGCCACGCCGGTGCTCGGGACTCGTTTACAAACTTGCCTTAAGCAGGCTTGATGTTAGAAAAGGAATCGCGTTATTATGAGTAATAAAGCGTTTTTAAAACAGCAAAAGAACAACGAGGCGTCACACAATGCGAATAGCGTAACGAGTGGGTTGTCCAATGATGCAACCCATTACAAAAGCTTATTTTTTATCACCCATTAACTGTGGCGCATAACCACTTAAGGCATATTTCATCGTCGTCATGAGCCGCTGCATGAAAAATTGGCACTAAGTCCATGCAAGTGTTTATTGGATGCAACGCTTCGCAGAAAAACTGACGAAACATAGTATAACAAATGCTGGTCTACTACGCAGAAAATATTAATAATAATGACGTAGTAGGTACCCAGCAAGCTTGTTGGCAGAAGTTACCCAATTAGTGTTAACAAAAATATCTGAAAGGCAGCTCTTCCAGCTTTCGTTGTGGCTGTGCTGCGAATTCCTCGAAGACCTGGTGGATTTTTGCTCTTGGTAACTGACTTAAAGTTTTCACGTCTTTTAATAGGCAAAGTTTTTTCTAGCATGGCTGTTACTCATAGTAAAGTATCTTGAATGTTGCATTTCAGCTCAGTGATTGAAATGCCGAAGGGTTGTTCAGCACAATCAACAATTGTAACCCGAGAAAAAAGTTATAACTGGTCTGTTTGAAGATTTTTCTGGCGTATTCTTTATGGACGTAGGCAGATTTGTTTCGGGGGGGGGGGGAGGCAAATATTTGATTTAGATGGAGGGGAACTCCTGAAATGGCCATTTTCTGCTCTGTATGCCAAGGTGAAACAAAATGGGGAGGGGGGGGGGCAGTGTGCCACCGCCTGGATATGCCACGGTAATGTTCCGAATCGCAAATTTCAAATAAATATCAATAGTAGTTATCTGGAAGCTGATGCCGACAAGCTTTCAAGGACGACCTACTTCAAAAGTGATACGTAGGAGCCTACCAACCTTGACATAGATGGGGGAATGGTCACAGAGACAGATGTACAGGCGAGACGCCGATTAAATGTAAGCCAAGGTTTTGACTTACTCTGACCCAGCACAAGCAGGCCTCAGGATGAGCTAAGGTCGCTCCCTTGTCATGTGCGCACATTTCGAGGTGCAGGTCGAACAGAAACCAGGCGCAGGGCTGTAGCAGGGATGGTGCAGGTTAGGCACACATCAGATGCGAGTCAAGCACTCGCTAGGCAAAGGCCAGGCGTGGAACAGAAGCAGGCACGAAGCTGCAGCAGGGATATCACAAGCTGGGTGCTCATCGGTCGCAGGAAGGTGCAGGGATGTAGCAGGTATGGCACGAGCCAGGCGTACTATGAGTGCTGGAACAGGACTGTGACATTGATGGCGCAGACCATGCGCAGGGCGAACGAAGAACAGGACCACGTGCAGGGCTGTAGCAGGGATAATGCTGGCCAGATGCAGACTGGACGCAAGTACGGGGCAGGAAAGGTGCAGGCCATTCGTAGAACGGGAGCAGGCGCAGGGCTGGCATAGGTCATGCGCAGGTCAGGTACATGCTAGGCGCAGAACAGGACCAGGCGCAGAGCCGTAGAAGGGATGGCGAGAGCTGGACAATCTTTGGGGGCAGGACAGGCGCAGGGTAGTGTCTGGGATGGCACGAGCCGGGCGCTGAATGGGGCGCAGGTGCAGTACTGTAGCATTGATGACAAAAATGCTGTAGGCCCGTGTGCTCAGATTTGAGCGCACGTTAAAGAATCCCAGGTAGTCGAAACTTCCAGAATCCTCCACTATACGGTGTCTCGTATTAGGATATGGTGGTTTATTGGGATATGCTGCTGACCCGCAGGTCGCGGGATCAAATCCCGGCTGCGGCAGCTGCATTTTCGATGGAGGCGAAAATTCTGTAAGCCCGTTTTCTCAGATTTGGGCGCACGTTAAAGAACCCAATGTGTTCAAAATTTCTGGAGTTCTCCACTACGGGGTCTCTCACAATCATATGGCAGTTTGGGCACGTTAGAACCCCACATATCCATCCATCAATCCATCCACCCATGCAGACCAGGCGTAAGACGTGCGAACGGCTGTAGCAGCTATGGCGCAGAATGGAAGCAGGCGCCGGTCGGGTGCAGAGCGGAAGCAGTTTCAGTGTCGTAACTAAGATCATGCAGGCCAGGTGCAGATCCGGCGCAGAAGCAGGTCTGGAGTAGGGCTGCTCGTTCCTGGCGCAGAACGGGAGCCACTCAGGTGCTGGCGCTGGATGGGTGGCAAACGAGAGTAGGGAGAGCACAGGTGGATTCAGGTCGGGTGCAGGTGTGTTCTGCAGTGCAAAGGTATCATAAAAATTGCTGAGATCATTATTATGTCTTCATAATCGTTTTTTTCCACGGACGAGGCTTGTGACCAGTGTAATAATATGGAAATTGGTTGAGTTGGTTTCAGGACATTCTTGGAAACATTTCGGCGCACACACTATAAACGACAAAACGGAAGCCGAGAAGACAAACGGGTGCGAACTCACAACTCAGTTTATTGAAGCAAATACACGAAAGATATATCCCAGGGCAGATAAAGAACACTTGTTTATTTCGTTTTTTTCGCACATGCGCTCTTGAGATACCCTGGGATATATATTTTGTCCTCTTCTTTCAATAAATTGAGTTGTGAATTCACGCCGGTTTGTCTTCTCGCCTTTCGTTTCTTCGTCTATTGTGTGCAAGCCGAAATGCTTTCAAGGTTGTAGCTGGTATATAAAACACCGACGTTGCGGGGGGGGGGGGAGGCGATTTGGCTCGAATTACTTTCTATATACATTTGTGCGTGTATTTCTAAGCACGTATATATCAAAACTAAAAATTTTTAAATGCTAATTTGAACCCCCATCCCGCGATCTACGACAGTGTTCTGTTTTCTGCATGCCTCGGCTGGTAAACTATCATATTTTTTTGTGTCTGCAAGGTTTGTAGCAAAACATCACGCTTGCTCAATCAGCGGCACAGTGGGTCAGCATTTGGCCCTGCTGAAGCGAGCGAGTTGATAGCCAATAAACTTTGGAATTTTTCCCGCTCTTCCCTTTGCGTTCATTGCCTTCTTAACGACCACCGAGTAGGGCGGCAGTGCAAGGACATGAATCCCCGCGCTGCATTCTCGCCGAAGAGGGCTTTAACGATTGTCGATCGCGGAGGCGACGCGCTCGCTGCGCCTGGAACGTCAGTGATGAAAGACCTGCTTTGTGAGCATCCGCGGTTGTCTTTGTAGCCGCATGCCACCGGGGTGGAAAAATTTGTCTTCCATAGTGGTTCGTGAAGGGTGGCGCGAGGCGAATAGGCTAACTTGTGCACGCCAACTGCGGCGTAATGGAGGATCCAGGGTGCGAGCCAGAGGATGAGCATGTCAGAAAAGTGAAAATAATATACATTCACTAATGAGAGCGTGAATGAGTGAGTGAACGTGGGAAGTATTTTGTGATCACGTGAATACAGAAAAATAAGAAACAAAAATAGATGGAACTGCACAGGATAGGATTGAATGACCTTTACTTGGTTTGTGGTTTGGCACTAAGGAGTAAAGGCAATTACGCGAGCATGGAAAGGAATAAAAGGCGGGAAGGCTACTAAGTACTTGAGTGGCCAGGGGTCAACGGCAGGCCCAAGGAGCGTAGCGACTCTGTTTTTTTTTCTTTTGATGTTTCGTTCAAGCGTGGCTTTTTCTATTGACAGAATTTAATGGAAATATGGAGGCACATGTAAGGTGCCAGCTGCTCTTTAGTTTTCAGAGGTGTCGAACATAGAACATATATGGTCCAAAATTTTCAAACATGACAAATTCACAGCACACACTGTATAGAGCTTAATATAACAGTAAATGAATAGAGCATAGCACTCATATCATATTAAAAAATCACACATTATTGAACATGATGATCCTAAAAGACTTTAGAAATAACCGTTACATAGCATAACCAAGACAAAAAAGTGAACAGTGACATAAATATACGCGGTGATGCAAAAACCAAACAGAGCTAAAATGCGCTAGTAATCGCGAAGAATGTTTCTACATTCAAGAAAATATTAAATGCTTTGAAAGCGCACTTCCGGAAATTTCTTGCTGAAAAAAGGCAGGAAATTTTCATTTATACAGTGAAACACTCACACCTACTCCTCTAATGGTATGTAACAACTGTAAATTACAAATGTCTACTTTAGAATTCACAATTGTGAAGGCACAGTTACTTGAAAGTGAGCCACTCCTACCTTCTTCTTTTTCACCTTGTGTCTAGCGCATGATGGCTATTGCTGATTTTCAGCCATAAAACTCAACTTGACCGACCGACCGGCCGACCGACCGACCGACCGACCGACCACCGTTGCCTAAAATTTAGGATTGATTTTCAAGTTGCTAACTCGTTATTGAGGTTTACGTGATCATTGTTGAGCTAACAGTCCGGGCCTTGGAAAGCGTAATGGTCCTGATCGTGGCGAAGTAATGAAGATAACTTTTGGGGCAACAATGTAATTTTACCAAAAAGCAAAGCTAATCAGTAAGAGATATTATAGGCAGTTCTGAAAGGCAGCCAGCCGAATTTTTTTTCATTGATGCCCGTTGAAGCTTGAGACCTCCACATGAGCATTTAGACGAGCTTCAGGCCGAACGACATCCCGGCTGTTTTTTTGAGAACCTCTGTCACTTCCAGCTGAAACTTTTGTAAACACTATGGCCACAGATATGGCGTTACTGCGGACCGAAGTAATCATATATCTTACCATTCATAGTTACAGTTGGCGTGCAGTTAGGAAGAAACGCTACAGACTACTCATTGTCTTCTGTTGATGACCTCGTTGGGACTCTGAATTTGGGGACCGCGGTGGACAAAAGTCTCAATAGATATGCAATCTAAAGAGGCTTTCAGAAACAGGGCCGTCAGAACTATGTCCATGCATCTTCTCTCGTCCGATCACCATCTCTAGCACGAAAGCGTTGCTTAGGTATGTGTTTGGAAACTTAACCCACATATTAAGTGGTAGGCTAATGACTCTCCGGTGACGTAACTGTTCATGTGGTGCTGTCGGGTAAGCTGAGTACTATAGCAGAAAGTAACCGCTCTATAGCCTGACAGCAACACATGTCCTTATACTGTGCAGTCGCTTGTTTCTGGTCGTTTACTGTAAATCTATTTCAAGTTACAAAAATGACCTTATGAACATTTGTTTGATGAAATAGAACAAATACATATAAATTTCGTTCACGTTTCAGGGCTTCGCGTTGTTCTCCGAATGACTTCCTTTGGGCAGTTCAGGATGCTTCTTCTCTTTACAGAATTAACGCCAAGAACGGCAATTACCGCTACAGAGCAGTGACAACTAAATATGAATAGGCTATCATGACATTGCCGTTAAGACAATCACGTCAAAGGCATAATATTAGATGAACAGGCCGTTTGGGTGCTGCAAACCGCTGCAAGGTTAGAAATCGCTGCAAGGTTAGACACTTCACATGGTACGCTTTTTATTACGACACAAAACAGAAGAGCAATCAAAGACGGTAGCCCCGCCGTGGTGGTCTAGTGGCTAAGGTACTCGGCTGCTGATCTCCAGGTCGCGGGATCGAATCCCGGCTGCGACGGCCGCATTTCCGATGGAGGCGGAAATGTTGTACGCCCGTGTTCTCAGATTTGGGTGCAGGTTAAAAAACCCCAGGTGGTAGAAATTTCTGGAGACCTCCACTACGGCGTCTCTCATAATCATACGGTGGTTTTGGGACGTTGAACCACACATATCAATCAATCAATCAATCAATCAATCAATCAATCAATCAATCAATCAATCAATCAATCAATCAATCAATCAATCAATCAATCAATCAATCAATCAATCAATAATTAATCAATTAATCAATCAATCAATTAATCAATCAATCAACCAATCAATCAATCAATGAAGGACGGTAGACAGTCCCTTTAAGCTAATAAAGAAGTCTATTGAGAGAGAGAGATAAATGAAGAAAGGCACGGAGGTTAACAATAGACAAGCCTGAAAAGATAGAGCACAAGAAAAAAAAAGGGAGAACACAAACAGCACAAACTCATGTTAGTAGTTTACAGACGCTCGTGAAGTCTGGGGACCTTCAGGTAGTTCACCAATGTTTTCGTGGCTTTGTACACACATGAAACCGTGGGCCCAGGCCCCAGGATCTTCTTTCCTGATAGTGGTATATCGCCAGATGATACGCTAGTTACCTCGGTTGATTGCAGGTTTACACTCTTGCTGACTTCTACTTTTTCAGAAATAACTCGACCGATTACAATTCACTGCTGAAAAGTACGATTACAGCCAGACTGCGTCGCACAATCTTTACTTGTACACGAGCCCCGTTAGAGGGGCTGCTTGGACGTAAAAAGATGGAGTGGTATCAAAACTTTTCCCGTGCACTCGACGCGTAAGAACGCTAGCTCTAGGTGCGAGTTTTAAGAACAGTACTTGCTGAAAGAGCTCAACGCAAACTAAACAAAATAAATATAAAGAAAAGCACAGAAGAAGGCTGAAATCGAGTGGCTTGCAAGCTGGCAAGCCCTAACCTGGTCCCTGCAAGCGCAATAAAAAAAGAAAAGAACCATAACAGGCCAACGCCCGTTGCTCTCGGTTCGGTGATGCATTTTCAGAGAAGCGGCAGTCGGTTCACGGAGCAGCAATCGGGAACATCGATTGGATAGGCCCGGTAAAGGACGCCTCGGCAAACGCGGAATGAAAACAACTCGTGCTATACGCGTGAGGCCAGTAATGTCGCCGAAAAGTGGATATGTTTACGGAGGGGATAGCCGGGCTCGTGATGGTGGTTGGGGAGGGTAGCGGCATAACGCTCGCGTAACTGAGAGCTTGAAAGGGAAGGAGAGAGAAAGAACGTGAGGGTGTAGGGGTAAAGGATAGAGAAAGTGCGAACGGTATTGAGAAAGAAAGTAAGACATGAAGTGTAAAAAAGAGCAGCGTGTGAGGGAAATACTCAGGGTGACAAAGGGATGGGCAGAGGAGGCAGGGAGAAGTTGAGCGTTTGAATGAGAAACTGCGACGGAGAGTGTAAAAGAGGGAGAGTATATGAGGGAGAAAGCAAACGTGAGAAAAGAATAAACAACTGGAGCTTGAGAGGGTAAGAGAACTAGAAAGTACTGAGGCAACAGAGAAAAGAATATTGTAATAACATAAACGTGAGGCACAGTGTGGTGCAACGAATATTGCTGTTTCGCTCGCTACGAAGAGAAGAAAAATTGCGAAGGGTCAGGCACATGGCGCCTGATCTATGCATGTCACTTGAACCACGATTTTTTTTTATTTTCAAACTTCCCACTTGTTTTTCTCTCCACATCCCCTCGTGTGGCAGCGTTCTTATGAGCCTCCGGCCACGTATTGATTCCGCCTTGTTTGCTTCCTCTACTTTACTGGTCGTTTTTACCTCCGGGCTAATGTGTATCCTATTTTGCGCGCCTTAGAATGTAGTGCACGGAAGAATCGAATTCCTGCCGGGATGAGTTCATACTGCCTTGAGATTGAGTTTTGTGCACATTTGGAAAAGAAAACAACAGGTAGGGCGATGAAGCTTACATAGAACTCCAAAATGATTTTTCATTTCCCTCCCTCAGGTACCTCTGAATTCAGGTGCATCTTGTTTTCGTTGTATTGCTTGAAGTGTCTGGTGATTAGATGACAAAACTTACCACGGAGTTTCGCCATATCTGTTTCTAGATGAGATTTTGAGAAAAAACATACTGGGAAGCAGGCCCAACCCAAGAAATATTCGCGCTGACAGCGTAGACAACAGGTGGATCTACCTCATGAGACGATAGAACAGATAAGACTGGTATGAAACAGACGCGTTAGCCTGGTGAGCTGCATGGTTGTTTTCGAAGCAAGTTCGAAGCTTTTGGAAGCAAGTGGAAGCAAGGTGGAAGCAAGTTCGAAGCTTTTGCTTCCACCTTGCTTCCCGCACCCGAGAAAAAGAATTTAAAAACTTTGTTGTGAGCCCTCATATTTATAAATTGCCGCGCAGGAAATGATCGCGCGAAAAGATGGTTTTTTTTTGCGCCAGCCACATTTACTTTGGTGTGCAGAATCACCGACGCAAACTGTGAAGAAAAATCTTGCAATAAAGATAATGAAACCAGATGTCTGAAAGACAAATGTCTGAAAGATGTCTGAAAGACAAAAACTTTTTGTCTGAAAGACAAATGCATCAGCATTTCATTCATCTCTTCATCAGCCATAAAAATGGCATATCTCTCAGGTACGATACGTCTGTGTTCGAGTTTTGTCTTTGCTTTGCTTCGTAGTGTGTTACGAGTGTTAGCCGTTGGTATAAGTAATGTCACATTTCTCGCCAATAAACTGTTGTTAGTTTGTGTTTCATTTGTTTATTTCCTTCTTGCATTACCGTTTTTTTGTGCGCAACAGTCCACATCAGGATTAATCAGTAAGGAGGCCACGTCAAAACCCTTTGTCTGTTCAATATGCAGCGAGATAGAACGAGAGATATCAGCTTCCAGAAACGGATTACTCCGAAGAATTACACTTCAGGAAGACACCGTTGGGTGAGTAGAAGTTTTCATGCTCACGACATAATACCAACGTGACACTGAGATCTGTGATTACTTTCTGTCCAACGACTGTTTTGTTCTCAAACATAGACTTGAGTGTTTCGTCCTGTTTCCCGCTCGAGAAGTAGGCCCAAATCGTTCACCATGGTCAAAATTTTAACCTTTTAAAGATATCTGAAAATACCAGGAACGAGATGCATGATCTTTATTCAAACTCACGCGTGCGTTGTATCATTTTTCAAGTGATCCGGTTACCAGACACTCAATACTAATGAAGTTAATAAAGTGCGAGCATCAAGTTCAGTTCAGTAACTTAAGAAATAAAATAAAGTCGTGACGAAGAAGAAGAAGAAGAAGGAGGAGGAAGAGGAGGAGGTGATGATAGGTGACCGTTCCATCTGAAGCGGGTGGTCGCAGA
Organism: Rhipicephalus annulatus; assembly: GCA_013436015.1. Classification (NCBI taxonomy): domain Eukaryota; kingdom Metazoa; phylum Arthropoda; class Arachnida; order Ixodida; family Ixodidae; genus Rhipicephalus; species Rhipicephalus annulatus. The sequence continues at coordinate 123,331 of WOVY01010603.1, read as the reverse complement.
TACTATATCCGAGCCGTATAAAGAAAGGTTATATTCTGAGCATTTCTCTATTACCTGATTTATAGTATGAATGTGGTCGATTGTTGAGTAGCCTGTTCGAAATCCTGCTTGTTCTTTTGGTTGATTGCCACTATCCCTCAATAGGAAGGTATATAACAGCTGTATCTTGCGAGTACTTAGCTACGGTACAGAAACCTGGAGACTTACAAAGAGGCTTCAGCTTAAATCGAGAACGACGGAGCGAGCAATGGAAAGAAAAATGGTAGGTGTAACCTTAAGAGACAAGAAGAGAGCAGAGTGGATTAGGGAACAAACGGGGGTTAAGGATATCATAGCTGAAATCAAGAAGAAGAAATGGACATGGGCCGGGCATGTAGCGCGTAGACAGGATAACCGCTGGTCGTTAAGGGTAACTAAATGGATTCCCAGAGAAGGCAAGTGGGTTAGGGGGAGACAGAAGGTTAAGTGGGCAGATGAGATTAAGAAGTTTGCGGGTATAAATTGGCAGCAGCAAGCACAGGACCGGGTTAACTGGCGGAACATGGAAGAGGCCTTTGTCTTGCAGTGGACGTAGTCAGGCTGATGATGATGATGATGATGATGATGATGATGATGATAGAAAAAGGGCGGGGGGGGGTGTGGATAGTTAACCGCGCACACACTACGCTTTAGAAGTGTCGCTAACGGACCGGTCTGACCTCCATTCTCCATTGTCCTCCACCACATATGTAGACAAGCTTTGGTGCTCGACACTGCAGAGGCATCAGAGTTTTAATCTTCTGGTGAAAATCCGAGTGCCTGTGATAGAGTGGTGTGCTCGAACAGGTGTGGAGAGAGACGGTCACAATACAGCATGTTCGGTCGTCTCGCTTGGTTCTCCGCAACAGTGACAGATGGCGGCTTGAACTTTCAGCGTTCCGTCGAAACGGTGAGGAGACGTGAGCGTACGTAGCGTTCCCGTACGAGTTTCAAACAGCAGCGCACGTACCAATGCTATTGTCGTTTAACCCTTCCACGCATGCAGCTGCCTTGTGCTCGCCATACATTCGCAATTTAGATTTACGCATCACCACCGAGCGCCACTGTACGTTTTCAGCTTCACTGAACCGCGTGCGTGCGTCCTCTAAGCAGCCATACATCACACCATTTGCTTCATCTACAGAAGACTTCGGCTAAACAGTAACAAAAATTTCTTCGTTTTTTGAGGTGCACCTAAACATGATTCATTCCTCTCGCTCTTGAAGCCCTAGGAAAATAAGTGAAAATTCATTACTCACATTCGTCGCTGGAGCCTTGAACTGATCTCTGCCGGTGCACTGCGAAAGAGGAATTCTTTGATACTTGACGGCGCTATGTACTGTGTTATTTTGCTCTTCGCGAGTGACGATTTCGCCATATAGACGACATGATATCACGAAGGAGGCGAAACGTTACGCTGAACGAAATGTCGCTACGTGAGGATTTTGCACAAGTTACGGCCGCTGCCCACGTCCCCCTCCCGCCAATGTTACAGCCGTGCGCTACGCCGAAGGCATGCGAACATCTGTTGGTAGCTTTGTTGCTTCAATGAAGAGTTTTTGATTTTATATTTTATTTTTTAGGACTTCTTGCTTGTGTTTGCATGTTGCCTCGAGTATTGATCGGTAGGAAATACTTGTCCCGGGGCCCCTTTGGGGCATACATGTCCTTCGTATTTTTAACCACGCCACGCGCGTTCACGGAAAGAAGCTGCATAGTGCAATGAAGTCATTACCAGCAAACGTCGCTAAAAAAATGTGAAGTGTGCACGTGGACGCGATACACAAGACACGCTGTCAACATAGCGTGGCGCTGCACTTGCACGTTGACTAGCTTCTATAAAGTTTTGGTGGTTTGCCCTTAGGAGCAGGAGGAGGAAGAGGAGGAATGAAAGAGGAAGGACAGGGAGGTTAACCAGTTCTTTGACAGGCTGGCTAGCCTGTACTTGGGAAGGGGGTAAGGGGGATAAAAGATGAGAGAAAAGAGACGTTGTGAAAAAAGGGAGAGAGAAGGTCATCAGAGGATCCGCGACGCTGCTTACAGTCTGTCTCTAAGACCACTTGCCCGCAGAAAGCGCAACAACGCTCTCAATGCCTTGCGTGCAGAGGACGGTCTCGGCCAGTGTCCTAATACCCTTTCTTCCAACAATTGGCGATTGTCTAGTCTATCTAAAGCTCTCGACAGTTCTTTTCTTGGCACGCTGAAGCGAGGACACTCGCAGAAAAGATTGGAGAAAGTCTCTGCGCAGCCACAGTTGTCACATGTCGGACTGCTGGTCATTCCGATTCGAAACGAATAAACATTCGTAAAGGCCACCCCAATCAACAGACGGCACAAAAGTGTCTCCTCAGCTCTGGTTATCCCTGATAGAAGACGGAGCTGTAGGTGTGGGTCAAAATTATGAAAGCGGACGTTGGTGAATGCCGGTGAATTCCACTGAGCGAGTGTCAGTTCTCGTGCAAGTGATCGAAGCCTTGCAGCGGCATCCGTTCTTGATAATGGTATAGCTGCACAAGGGGCATCATCATGAGCAGATCGGGCTAATTCATGTGCGCGGTCGTTTCTATCAATGCTGCAGTGGCCTGGTATCCATTGATACGCAATGTCATGTTGTTTCTCTATAGCCCGGTGATGAAGCCGTCGTATTTCAGCAATTAGCTGTTCGTTTGGTCCATGACGATATGGTGAGGCAATGCCCTGGAGAGCTGCTTTGGAGTCGGAGAATATTGACCATGTCTGTTGCGGTTCTTCAACTAGGAAATCCAGAGTGGCACAAATGGTGGCGAGTTCTGCCACCGTGGATGATGTCAGATGCGAGGTCCTGATATTTATCGTGATGGATTTCTCCGGATTTACCACTGCGCCTGTTGAACTTGTTGAAGTGACCGACCCATCCATGTAAATGTGAATGCGTCCACTGTGTTTCTCATGCAGAAACAGTAATGTTGTTTGTTTTAGGGCGAAACTTGACAAATATTTCTTCTTTTGCATTCCGGGGATGGTTATCAGAGTTTCCAGTGAATGTAGACACCACAATGGTAACGACGGTCTTGCTGCGTGCGTGAAGTTCGTGAAAATCACCCTGTGATGTGGGGCAATAATAGAGCAGAACGCAGAGCGTGGCCTGGAAGTTGGAAGAGAGGCGAGGTGATTCGCTTGAATCCGGGTGGCATGTCTTATGTGCGTTCTCAAAGCATCGACACGAATGTAGGTTGTGATAGGGTGTTCATGAGCGATTGCGACAGTCGCTGCTGGGGATGCGCCTCTCGGAAGCCCGAAGCATATTCTCAGTGCTTGAGCTTGTAATGACAGGAGGACGCGTACGTTTGTTATGCGGGCCTTTCCAAGCACAGGTAGGCTGTAGCGCATGAAGCCAAGAAAACGTACAGCATACAGTTTAAGCATGGCTCGTACCGATGCACCCCATGATTTTCCCGCAAGAAACCTTAGGACGTGGTTGATCACGGTCAGTTTCTTAGGAGGTGCGCTAACTACTAAGGAGATACTTAAAGTGGGTACAAGCTGTAAGCATGCATCGAGTGATGCTGTGAGTACTACCTGACGTAGGTAAAGTCTCCACCGTTTGCCTTGCCCAAATTCTAACTAAGTAATACTTTCATTTTTGTTGGGCGAAATAAAGCGCCCGAGGAATGTCAAAGATCAAACTATTATTCGGCATCTTGATGCAACGTAACGGCCGGCCTGGCGTTGCTAAACTCTGTGCTAGGTGTGCAGTATGCAAATAGATTTTAGGTGCAGTTTGTCACAGGAGCGTAACACTGCAATTTCAGGTAACACTGTAAACCGTTCTCCTTGGCAGTAATTTAATTGCTGAGCTGAAGCGTTGGCAGTAACTTCATCGCTGAGCTGAAGCGCTGGCATTTCTTTTTTGGCCAGCAGTGCAGTATGCAGAGATTTTAGGTGCGGTTTGTCACGGGAGTGTAAATCTTCCACGTCGAGTAACACTGTAAAGTGTGCTTCTTCGCAGTATTTATTGCTTAGGTGAAGCTTTGCCACTTTTTATTTCGGTCAGTTGTGCAGTATGCAGAGATTTTAGGTGCAGTTTGTCATGGGATCTTAACACTGAAACATCGAGTAACACTGAAAAGCGTGATTCTTGGCAGTAATTTCAATTCTGAGCTTAAGCCACTTCATTTTTGGCCAACTGTGCAGTATGCAAAGATATTAGGTGTGGTTTGTCCCAAAAGCGTAACATTGCCACATCACGTAACACTGTAGAGCGTGCTTCTTGGCATTAACACAACAATTGAGGTGAAGCCTTTCCACTTCTTTTTTTGGCCAGCTGTGCAGTATGCAAAGATTTCAGGTGTGGTTTGTCACAGAAACGTAACACTGCCACATCGAGTAACACTGTAAAGCGTGCTTCTTGGCAATAATTTCAATGCTGAGGTGAAGCCTTGTCACTTTCTTTTGGCCAATTTTATTTATTTATTCAATACTGCCAGCCACACTTTGGCAGCCAGGGCAGGAGTGGTACAGTGCAGAGTTTGAACACAAAATTTACACGCGATCAGTAACACGGTCCGCGGTACACAGGGAAGCAATAATGCAGTAAGCATACAGATTGTCACGACACGCAAGCCTACGCAATCAGTAACAAAATCAGCAACACACAAGCGTACGCAAACAGTAACAAAATCAGCAAAACACCCAAAGTACACTACGCGTATTGACCAGGAAGTGTGAAACAAAAATAATCGAATGTTGCCATGTAAAGATAAAAAGTAATGCGCAAACAAACAAAAAAAGGAAAAAAGACAAGCAGTGTGCGTTGTGGCATGGTAGCAAGATAACACGTGAAATATGTTAGTTCAATAGAACAGGGGAACTAGACCAGCACTTCCAATCATACACAATTTTGAATAGCCGTTGAAAAAGCATTTTGATTAGTTAAGTTAGTAACGTCGCGTGGCAAAGTGTTCCATTCTGCTATCGTTCTCGGGAAAAAGGATAGACGGTGAGCGTTTGTTCTCGTGAGAGGCATTAGGATTGTTTTGTTGTGCTTGTTCCGGGTGGGGCGTGACATGTTGAATTCGAGATAAGTATTGAAGTCAAGCTTAGAATAACCATTGACTATGCTGTGTAATATTTTAAGTCGATGTAATTTACGGCGGGACTCTAGTGTTGGTAGGTCAGAACGCCTGCGCAGTTCTGTCACGGATACTCGCCTGCTGTATGCGTTGTGAATAAATCGCAGCGCTTTCTTTTGTACCCGTTCGAGCATCGCTGAATCCGTCTTTGTGTGTGGGTCCCAAACAACGTCTGCATATTCGAGCAAGGGGCGGACCAGCGTAGTGTACGCAACGGTCTTCGTTCTGCTTGTACAGTGCTGAAGTCGGTGTCTTAGAAGCCAAAGTCTGCGCAGTGCTGATGATGTAATATTTTGTATGTGTTTGTTCCAGGTGAGGTTTGATGTCATGGTTACTCCCAAATATTTGAACTCGTTAACAACCTCTAATTCAACATTGTTGATTTGATAAGCATATTGAAAAGGAAACTTTTTGCGCGTTATTGTCATTTGGCGGCACTTTGTTGTGTTGAGGCTCATGTTCCAATCGGCACACCAATCACTAACAGCTGTTAAGTATTTGTTGAGAACTTTCTGGTCATTTACCGATTCAATAGGGAGATAAACAACGCAGTCATCGGCAAAGAAACGGAAACGCACCGGACAGTCGAACTGTAAATCGTTTAAATAGATAATGAAGAGCAGCGGACCTAAGACGGAGCCCCGTGGGACTCCAGAATCAACTGATGACAAGTGAGAGGCAGAGTCACCTATCTGAACGTACTGATACCGGCTTGATAAGTAGGAGTCCAACCACTGAGTTATTTTCTCATTTTTGACCAAGTTTCGAATTTTCAACATCAGGTTGCTATGGGGTACTCGATCGAAAGCTTTTTCGAAATCCAAAAATATAGCGTCAATTTGCCCCCTCTTATCTAAAGCTTTTGAGATGTCGTTAGTCGTGTGTATTAGTTGTGTAACCGTGGAAAATCCACGCCGAAAACCATGTTGATTGCTCGTAAAAAACATGTTGCTCTCAAGATACGTTATGAGGTGTTTAAATATAAATTGCTCCAAAACTTTACCGGCTGTACACAAAAGGGATATGGAGCGGTAGTTTTTTACAGAAAGTTTATCGCCGGATTTATGAACAGGAGTAACTTTTGCAGTTTTCCAATCGTCTGGAACCACACCGCTTAGTAGACTTTCGTTAAATATAATGTAAAGGTATTTCGAGCACCACTCCGCATACCGGTAAAGGAATGCATTTGGTATTCTGTCGGGACCTGCGGACTTTTTAGGGTGAAGGTTGAGCAAAGCCGAAAATATTCCCGGCTCGGTAATAGTGATATCGGGAATGTCAAAGCCAGGAATATTGAAATTAGTGCAGCACTGGGTTGCACGTACAAATACAGACGAGAAAAAAGTATTAAAAGCCCTTGCTATCGAGCAGGCATCGGACATTTCCCTGTCATTTATTTTAATTTTGCCGACTGGGTCTTTCTTTTGGGTGATGTGAGTCCAGAACTTCTTAGGGTTGGTGACAAGAAAGCCGTGCATCTTAACATTAAAAAAGTGATACTTTGATTCTTTGATTTTTTTCCGTAGGTCAGCCCTTAGGAAAGGTAACACGTTAGGCGTTTTGGGCGCTCGGGAGAGACGCTTAACACGACGCTTTAAGTGAATTATGTCACGCGTAATCCACGGGCTTTGGCGGTTAATCTTTCTTTGTTTTTGTGGGACATATTTGTTAATACAAGTATGCACGGCCGTCTTGAAGTGCAACCATAATCCGTTTACGTCGAGATACCCGTTATTGTGTTTGCTCTTAAAGGTGTCGAAATCTAGTTCGAGGAAGTCCAAGATACTTTCATTATCAGCACTGTTAAAATCTCTAAATGGCTTAATGATTGCCCGCGAAGTTGAGTTTTTTTTTCTATAAGTGTTCGTGCGGCAAAGCCTGCGTTAAAAACTCAGACAGAGGAGTGACGGGAAGTTAGATGTCTTTCTCTAAAATTGCAGTAAATCAATCAATCAATAATATAATCATCAATCAATCAATGTTCTAGTTCAAGGTGCTTTCAACTCTTCTATTGATGTGTGAATCACTCTTGGTGAATGAAACGCTTTGTTAGCTTTACCAATCCCCACTCAGCGGGGAATTTTCAGAGATCGACGTCCGTGCGTCTTCGTTTAAACTGGCTTCATTTCCTTAGTATACGATGTTGAGAAAAAGTTGGTGCTTTTTACAGCGCCAGGTACTCTTTTTCACAGCTGATAGGATACGTGAAAATGACAGAAATGAAATAAATACATAAAAGAGCAGCTAGGCAGAGTTGTCTATATTATGTGTTCAAAATGAAATCTTCATTCTAAATCACTGCTTTTTTGTCTCAGGGAATGATAACCCAATACCGAAAGACACGCCGGAGTTCGTGTCATTTTTGAACGTAGTAGGCTTTCTGGCATAACTTTGAATGGGAAGGGTTGTGCTGTCAATGTCTCTATCGCTTGCATCTGTGTTATATGTGCTACCGACTCGAAGTTCCGCCATATCTACGAGCTCGCCCAACCTGCCGCACGTATTAGTCTTATTTCGGGCATACAAATGCCCCGTTCAACATCGATGTCCTCGGAAATTTTGTAGCGAGACTGCATTTTGAAAGCGCTCACTATGATGGTACGGATAGTTTTCTCCGCTTTTAACTACGCGCCCTCACTCCAGGATGCAGTATTTTCCAGGAGTCTATGCAATATCAAATGAAAAGGTAGACTCCTGCTTTGAAAGAGTTCAATGTGCTATTTGCGCTGCTTGCTCTGCCTCCGCTCTTTGATGTACACAAGCAGCGGTGCCATCTCTATACTCAGGCCGATAAAAGGGCCACTTGATCATTTCCATAGTATGTTACTAAAAGCGGGCAGCACTGCATAGGTGTATAACAGATCAAAAAGCAGCGAAATGTTGCTGGTGAAAAGCGTGCTGGTTTTACTCGTATTACATGACCCACCCTACTTGAAGCAAGCCGGCTACATCTCTACATATACGTCAAGCCCGGAATATTTAGGTGACATGAGTTTTTTGAGGTGCACTTTAGGACCGCTATGTGGTATCGAGCCCATAACCTGGTACGCCGGCACAACCAACACGTTCTGAACCAGGACAGTGGATAGAATGGAAAATCACGTTTGACTATACACAACATATCTTGCACAATCACCAGCTTATTGCTAACTGTCCTAACTGGCTTTCGTTTAAAACTGTAGATAAATGTTTACAGGAGTTCGTGATATTCCTGTAATTCAGACATTCTAAGGAGTATAGGGCTAACGTTGCTCATTGAACATCTCATAGCACAGTTTAAATCGTATGCAAGTTATTCATTGTTCCACATGAGTGACCAGACTCACGTAGATTACACAGCGTGTGACAGCTTGCCCTACATACATTACTCTATAGGCTAACGAAATCGCCTGCCGCGGTGGTGTTATATTTATGGCGCTTGACTTACGACCTACTAATCATGAGTTCGAATCCCGTCCATGGCGGCCGCATTTTCGATAGACGCAATATTCGTCAGAGCTCAGAGCCATGTGCTCAGATATGCGTGTACGTTGAAGAGCCCTAGGTAGGTGGTCAAAATTTCCGGAGCACTTCACTGCAACGTTCCTTAATCATATCGCCGTTCTGGGACAAAAAACGCGATATTTATTATAATATTGGGCCAACGAACTCGAATAATAATAATAATAATAATAATAATAATAATAATAATAATAATAATAATAATAATAATAATAATAATAATAATAATAATAATAATAATAATAATAATAATAATAATAATAATAATAATAATAAATAATAATAGGTGTTGGGGTTTTAAGCCTCATCATCACGTTATGATAGTGTAAAGCACCTTGGTGGAAGGGTCAGAAGATTTGGACCATCTGGTGTTCTTTAACGTGTGCTTAAATCCAAGCACATAATCCTCGTAGCATTTCACTTCTATAGAAACGTGGCCGCCTCGGCCGGCAAGGCAGTGAAGAAAAAAAAAGGAGGCTGTTCTGCTTTGCTCTAGTGTATTCGCGCCACTATTAGAATGCACGTCGTTGTACACGTTGCCAGCCAAGTCGTCCGTCTTCGGTCACAGTAAGCGGTACGCTCCACAAACAACAGGAGGATTGCGCCACTAAACATATAGGATCTAATCGAAGCGCACTGGTGCGCACCTGGCAACTGACAGCGACGGATGAGGAGCGCGAACGACTGGAGGACACGGTACCTTGCTCACTAGATGCCGCCTCACTGAACTCGGTAATTCATTTGATGCTATTCAGATTTGCATGTCCCTTTGTAGAAGAATAATAAAAAAAACTTCGAGCACTCTCTGACATTCAGCTTCGGGCGGAGAGCCTGATTCACAACGCAATTGCGTTTATAAAGGTCTCCATTGACATCACTTCTTGTTCCCGTTTAGCCAGTGCCGCTCTGGTAATTCAAAGAGCGCGCTTCGATGAGAGCTTTGAGCGTGCGGAGTGCATCCCCAACGAGATGATAAATCTTCCGAAAGATTGAACGCATGCTTGAACTTCTCTCGCTCGACTTCGGCATTATCTTAGCTTTTTTTTATTTCAATCTTCTGTTTCTTTTGTTTCCTCTGATCTTTACAGCCGAATGCATGCACCTCACCGTTTGATGCACTGTGCGTAAATGAAAGATTATTTACTAAACTAACCTTTAGAGCCGGCTATTAGAGACTAAGCTTTCGCGAAATTTCTCTTGTTCTGTAAAGAAAATTGCGAGAATTTTTCGATATTTCTTTTGCAGAAGAGATGGCAAAGTTAGGAGAAAAGCGAGGTGGTGCTTCGAGAGACGCGCTCGTTTTTTCTTCCTGATTAAAGTAGATAAATATTAGGTCGCGTCTGGCGTTAAACTTCCAGTCAACATTCGTTTTTTCTTTTAGGTGAAAACGGTCGGGAGTGTGTCCTAATTTGACTGTCAAAGTAGCGGAGTGTAAACTTAAGAACAGACAAAAAGACAAAACTTACAGGGTTCATTTTGCAGTCACCTAGACTGACTGCAAGGCAAAATCCGTCTTTTTTTATTCTTCTCTGATTCAATTTCATTTTTCATTCATCAATACTGAAGGGTGACCAACACACATGTTTTTAAGTCTAGATAGAGATATGCCATGCTACTACAATTTTTCTTATGGTCAGATTAGGGTTAACATACAGAACTTCAGTTTCATTAAACAAAAGCTTACATGAAATAAAAGAAGTCGAAGAAGAATACAAAAATTAGGAGGAGGAAGAAAGTTTGAGCGGAAAGACAGGGAGGTTAGCCAGTTCTTAGACCGGCTGGCTACCCTGTGCTGGGGAAAGGGGTAAGGGGAATGAAAGATGTTAAAAAGAAATGTTGTGAGGAAAGGGAGAAATTACAAAAAAATTGCGACAGAGGAAAGGCAACATCAAAGAGTATAAGACACTAAAGTCTGTCTCTGAGGCCAGTTGTCCGCAAAAAGCGCAGCAAAGCTTTCAAAGCCTTCTGGGCTGAGGATGGGCTCGGCCAATAGTATAAAAATTAAATCGCTGAAGCACGTGTGATATGACACTGCATCTGTTAAAAAAATTATGTGTTTATTTTTTGTACGATGTCGTTTTTGCTTATGCGCAGTGATAATGGGGTGCTGAAAAGAGTATATATTCTGTTTTCTTATGGAATAAAAATCAGTTGTTAGTCGGCGCTAGTCCCCGTGTCCCTTTAGTCTGTGTCCTCGTGTGTGTGCGCTAAAGCTTTGATATGCAGCAAAACCAACTAGTATCCCGTATTTTCGTATCATTGGTTGCATGTTCGTGCTTCTTCATAAGATTGGACACACGTTTGGCTAGGGTTTACCACAGTGCTTATTTCCCATGGTGGAAACAGACGTCTTAGCCGAAGTCAAAGTGCCCGTGGAGTAACTCCCACTGAAAGCGGCCGTTCGCCCCGGAAAATGCTCTCTCTCCCGCAATCATTACGTTAGCGCTGTTGTGCCCGCAACGCTCGCAACGCCACTTGTTCGGCACGGCATTGTTCCTAAGTTTGACATCACGAGCTAACTCGACGGCGAAGTATGCAGGATCCGCCCGCTGCAGGCGCCTGCGTTTCCGTTCGCAGTTTAGCGTGGCTTAAAAGGCTGCTCGATTATCAGTACGTAGTTGATGCTGGCACTCGGCCTCTAGGGCCTGTTTTTGTGCCCGGACTGCGCCATCATTCCGGCGAACACGAGCTCTCTCACGTTTACCCTGTCGGCGCTCTTCTAGAGTTGTCCGTGGCCTATCCATGTGGAAGCTTTCAGTCGAAGCTGAAGCGCGCGTGCTCGGCGTCACGGCTGCGACGGGAGAGACGACGTCACTCACAGCGCAGCCAATCGCGCGCGTGCCTGGGCATGACACTGAGGACGACGTAACTGATAGCACAGCCACTGGAGAGTGCTCGTGACACCAATATCGAATGGCTTTGCGTTTTGTAGCCATATACATCATTAGCTGTAAAAAATAATGAACTCGGCGCAACCCTCTTTCTCGCTGATTGTTAGTCATAGTTTCGTTTGCACTGATTTAAACATGGAGAGCTCTAAACAATTTATTGTTCGAAGACGAGCAAGCGGTTCCTTTCCCGCATTCACTGCACTTTCTACTGGCGGTATCTTCTGCTCGTCACTTATTTCTTCACAAAACAAGTAGACAATATCAGCACTAGGCGTTGAACCTATCAGAATTTCGCGCTTTTCGTCTACACGCTGTTCATCGCTGGTATCTCCGCTTGCGCAGTCACAAGCGCTCAAAATGAAGTGAAAGCGGTTGATCACGCACAATAACGACGTCATGCGAGTGAAGCCAGAGATTGCGTGCGACAGCATGTCAGATCAGAGTGCGAGACAATTTGCAATTGACATATCTAGAGTGTGAAGCGTCCACCACGCTGGTGTAGCGGTTATTATGTTCGGTTGCAGACCCGAAGGTCACGGGTGCGATCCCGGCGGCGGTGGTCGCCTTTTCGTGAAGGCGAAATGCCGGAGGCCCGTGTTCTGTGTGACATCACAAGCGCGCTAATAAACTCCGCACGGTCGAAATTTGTAGAGCCTTCCATTACAGCGTATCTCATATACATATGTTGGCTTTGGAACGTTAGCCTCAAATATTGCTTTTAGTACGGATCAATTGAGACCTTATTTATTCGTGACGTCTCGTGAACAGAGTTTAGGCGTCACGAATGGTGCGGGAAAGACGGTATATGCCATAAGAGAATACGCGCTTGTTCTTTGCATTTGCAGATGCTGTTCAGGGACTATTTAATGAAGTGGGGAAAACCAATTACGTTCTTTTTTTACCTTGCGTGCGTGTACTTGTTGCGGAAAGAAAAAAAAAGAAAACTCAACGAATTAAGCAAAAATGTTCTCGCCTTTCGCTATCCGCTAATTTATGCGTTCTCGAAATTCTGACGTCCCGGTCCCTCGATAGCTAGATTAACGACAAAACACCCAGAGGCGTCCATGGCGAGGAAATGTTTAATAGGCTCCGTAATTGAGCAAATTATTTCTTTCTTGGCGCGTCGATCCGATGACTCGTAGAATGTGAAGACGGCAATTGTTATGGGAGAAGGAATGGCTATGGAGTAGTCTGGCAACAGTGGAGACCAAGACGCGAAGAAGTCGGAACGGCGAATTATCCTCCTGGGACTTGATAAATGAGCGGAATTTTCCAGAAGTGAAGGGGAAAGAGGAAGGAATGGTTCCTTGGGAACGAACATCAGCCTGAGGTTATGGGCGTGCCGGGCGCTAGCCTAATATAATGTTTGACTGAAACGAACACGAAAGGTAGAATTAGGAGAAGCGAACAGAAAAAATTTTTATTCTGTGAAGTGTGAGGGAAGGAAATCTTGCTTTTCATATATACACATATGTGGAACTGACTAGAAGACCCTCCATAAAGCAACAGGAGAGGAATGCATAGGCTAATGTTGGGCGAGTAGGTGCACAGCTTAACTATGTAAAGAGTTCAACGGCATCATTTGTTATACCGATAAAAGACACGACAAGAAAATTCAAGACCTCCCACCTTACGACATCAACGGGAGCAGAGCTCACAGCTCTTCGTGCCCCATTGCAATTTATGAGCGATCAACAGCCACAAAAAATGGACAATTTTCAGTGGCTCAGAGGCAGCACTGCAATCCCTTCTATCACCTTTATGCCATGGCCCGTATGAACAGCTGGTATTTGACATTGCAGAAAAGACTCACCAATTCATCGAGAAAGGACATGAAGTAGCCTTTCAATGGCTTTCAAGTCATTGTGAAATAATTGGCAATGAACGGGCCGATCGAGCTGCCCGTTCTGCCCATACTGAAAGCGATCAAATATCAATTCCGCTTTCCAGAACTGATGCTGCACGGAAACTCCACATGCTTGCTCGCAAGCGCACCACGTCACAATGGAACGAGCCACATTTCATCCATGCATGGTTATATACCTTAGACCCAACTCTCAGTCTTCGAATTCCTCCAGAATTACGCCGACGAGACGCTACCATGCTGTGCAGATTATGGTTGGGCGCCGCGTTTACCAATGCGTACGCGTTCCGCATAGGAATGGGTGACACTACTGCATGCGACCATTGTGGCAGAAACGAAACAACTTGGCACATTCTGTGTGAATGCCCACAATACTGCTCGCAGAGACAGTCACTCTGCAATGCACTAGATAAACTGGACAACCAGCCACTTTCGGCAGAAAGAATCCTGCGCTACCGACCAGACTTTATGTCGCAGAAGAAGGCTGTGAAGGCGCTCCTGCGCTTCTCGCGTTCAACCGGCTTGTCCAAACGAATGTGATCGGAACTCCCTGAATGTGTGCACATGTGATTTTTTTCTAATTTCTTTTATATCTATCTATCTCTATCCTCTTTCCGACCCTTTTCCCTGCCCCCGTACAGGGTAGCAAACCAGTTCTTCTAGGTTAACCCCCCTGTCTCTTCCTTTTATTTCTTTCTCTCTCTCTCTTGTGGCGCAACAGAGAACGAGAAAAATAAAAGTAACAGCTTTGCCGCAATGGGGAAGCTATGAACGTGATAGCAACAAAGCAGAATGGCAAGCAGATCAAAATGTGCCCCGTCTTTCTCATGCACAAATGACGCACAAAACGTACTCACAGGTACATATGAACGCGAATAAGTGTCTCAGTTGTTATTTCGCTCTGTTTGAAAAGCGTGTCTTTTGGCAAACGGAGACTGCGCAATGATTGCAGTGACCTTGGTGCGCCAGGCAACTCCAACAGAATCGTTCCGGTGAAAGCCGAAGGCCAGTCAAGACGTACGATTGTCCCCACTGCGAGATAAGCGCACAGTTAGCGTCCAACCTGCTCCCTCTTCGCGCGGCAAAGTACGCGTGGGAGATGACAACACGTGCCGCCACGTCGTGACGATTTAGCGACGCGCGCTTATTGCGTCATTTTTCTAGTAATGCTGAAAACACGCTAGCTCCCCCCGAAATGCCCGTCACCAGCGGTAAATGGTAGACATGAATAGCCTGCCGTTTGAACGTTGGAGGGAGGTGCTTCTTCGTGGCTCATTGGTTAACGACTCGCACTCACACTTCATAGGAACCACGTTCGATTCCGTGCGCCGGAGTCATTTTTTGAGTTATTTTTCTTTCTTGCATTTTCATATATATATAAATATGTATAAATATATGGTGAGTAACGGCGATGACGACGCTGATGTCCACATCGACGCTAACGCCGGCGGCAAAATTCAGCCGAGAGTGTCTATATAATTGCTATCACAATAAAAGATGCAGGCAATTTGAACTAAGCCGCGCAAAGCTTGGCACAGTGAAGTACGGCCCGCCACCGCTAGTACTTGCCGTCGACTGACATTTCTGCATACGGATTCGTGGTTTCTTCCTCGGGAGCGTGCACTCTCTTAGGACACCCATGAACCTTTCTGCATGATCGGGCGCAGCTAGAGTTTGCACTGTAGAGCGGGGGTTGCGCATGACGCCTTCTTTGTGGGGTGCGCTTTAGCGACTGCGCATGTGTTGTTTGGCTGGATGGTGTAGTACCTGATAGCTAGACGGCGAGAGGCCCGCTTCCTTTTTCTTTCTTTATTTTTTCTCTCTCTACTTCCTTTTATTATTGTTGCTCTTTATTTCTCTCTCTCTCTTTGTACATTTACTTCTCTTGTTCTTATTTTTTCTGTGCTACGTTTAATTCTCTCCACCCTTCCTCTTTTCCTTCCTCCTCGCAAGCACACCTGTCTTTCTCGCGCTCACTTACCTGTAGCACTTCCTTCTACACTATAATATACGGCTACAGTTCGCTCTGTTATAGCATGCCTAGATTGTCGAAGGGTTAGGACATTCACCTTCAGTACGAGGCTACACGATGTTGAATCTCCCCTCGTGAAGAATTTCCTTTCTTTCTCTATCTCTCTCTGTATTCGTCCACTCATCCACCAAGTTTATTGCAAAGCATGCCGCAGTTGTGAGTAGTGTGAGTAGTGGCACATGCCCTTTCATGATGTCGATAGCTGTTTTTTTGTGAAGTGGGGACGTTTGTCCGCGAGCTTCAAGGGCGAAGCTGTTAAAGAGAGAGAAGTAAGAATTGGGAGCCAGAGCAAGGAGAGGCCTATTTGATGCTTCGACCAGAGTACGGTCTTTATTTTGATCATTCTTATTGGGGACTAGACCCCAGGGTTCAAATAATGAATAAACCTTTCTTTTTATTTTCTCTTGTTCCTGTTACCGAAGGTCTTGTGTTCACTTCTGTCTGCTACATTTTCGGCTCCTTCACCACGACCACAACCACCACTACGATGGCAAAGCGAGGTAGTTTTGGTTGTATCGTGACGAATGTAGAACATTGTATCTCGCTGACTTTCCGTTTTGAATGGCTGGTAACAAGAGATAATTTCACCCAGATCATTTTTCTCAGAAACGCAACCTGTACACTGCTTTAAGGGGAAAATAAAGCGCGGAGGCGAGGGATTCTTCCTTTTGTACAGAGGCACCACTATACTCCGAGCAATTTTCTTTCAAGAGCGGGGCTCTTTTAGCTTTTTGTTGCGCCGGGCAGGGCGAACGAAAATTGTTATCATCACGAGCCAGTGCGGGCCCTCCTCGTCTTTCTCCTCAGCTTTAGTCTATCTCCCACAGCCTGTGCGCCAATTTGTCCTGCGTGAAATGCAGTAACTGTGATGGGTGAGTCTGACACATAGCTAAAGATCCCGTAACGCTACGTAACCACTAGTAACGTAGCTAATTATCACGTAACGACACCTAACGTCTAGTCGATTAACTTATATCATGTAAATGCTCGTAGCAACTGTAGCCACATGAGTAAAAATCACGTGATGGTACTCCCGTAACTGAATTCACGAAACATCGTGTATTAGGTCATCGCGTGACACGTTCCTGCCGCAATCTACGTTACAGCTGTTCACGTGACTAAACACGCGACATCGTGTGACAGATAGTCACGTAACATACCTAACGAAATCGAGCCATACTTAGTACTACTTAAAGCTTAGCATCTATAACAAAAGTTCAAAAATTCTACCAAAATTTAACGACGTCCAGTGGCGTAAATCAAGAAATATCACAAGGGGGGGGGGCACAAATTAGACCGTGGCAGCCACCTATATTTTTGAAAATGTGGCTGTAGTTATATTAACATAGGAATTGGATTACTATTTAAATAAAAAAATTAAAGAATGAGCTTGGTGTCCAAGCTCAAACAATTGGGTTGTTCTGTTCAGTTGCCGTTGAACCGACAGAGTGGCTTCAGCGATTCGCATAGTTTCACACAGCTGAGCGGTATTGAACATGCTACACGCTACATGTTACAAAACAATCATAAAAAAGCTAGATACGTTATGTTTAAATGTCAAGTAATTCAAACTTGCAATGTTCTAATGCTAAATCTCAAGGGGGGACACTTGCAAGGAGTGTCCCGCCCCAGCCGAGGGGGGTCTGTATCCCTCCCCCCCCCCCCACTCATGGTTTACGCCAATGGCTAGGTCGAACACCAGCTCCGCGTATGGATCCAGCTTTATGGTACTAGTAGAAGCTGCGCACTTTTTTTAGTGGTTTACGAAGTCAATAAAGGCTGCGCTTGAAGGCGGGAATTCGACGTAGGGGCTGCATTGACAGCACACGAAGCTGTTTGCTGCCTAGTTGATGAAAGCTACGTTGATCCCTTCAAAATATCTGAATCCGTGTGAACTGGTTTTTTTTTTACTGTGCATCATTCGAATGAAAATATCCTGAGATGAACGAAATACAGAAGGCTGCATCGCCCCGCGAAAAATACCGTAGAACACTGTGTACCTAATACACGGGTTAAGCTCTTAATCTTCCCTCTGTGACTGGCTAATGAAAATCACCGCTGTGTGCATGCTTGTGATAAACGAGCACGTCATTGCGAACATAATGACAACAACTGCTTGAGAAAGCCTTAAGACGAGGTCCTCGAAGCGATTGTGAGAGTTAGGAAGAAGAGACAAGAAGCTTAACTATGTAGGGTTACCGTTTGCTTACGAAGGAGTAAGGCGAAAGTAAAAAAAAAAGCGAAGTGAGAGAAAATCATGATGCGCACGCACGTGCATGGTGAAGCGACCATAGTTAAGTGTATGCGTGCAATCTTGGAAAAAGAAAACGAAAGAAAGAGGACTTGGAAAGTACAAGGGTGGTATTGTTTGTGCTGCAAAGTCGTCTAAGCAGTTTTATACACCCTTGGGAGAAAGCTCAACAAGCTCGGAATAGCATTCGCGCGTTGATATTGAATCGCAGCTTTCAGCGTGTCTTTGGATTGTAATCCCATCCGGGAAAGCGACGAGATGGTGCAAAAGAGATCCTGTGTAGTGCTAACGTCGTTAAAGTCGAAACAAAGGCAGCGCTTGCTTCTGGTTGGGTGACCTGGCTTAAATATTCCGTTGGTGTCTCCGCGAGGCAAGGAACGAACGAAACGGCGTCTGAGTTTCGGTGTGGAAAAAAAAAGAACGCGTGGCCTTCAACAACATCTGCAATGTTGTTGTTTAAAGGGACGCGGTCGCTTGAACACAAGATTAGGTAACTAGGTTAGGATAGAGGAAAGATGGAGCGGCGAGAGAGAAAAAGATATGGAGGCAAGACGGGCCACTTACTTCGGGGAAGATTTAGTTTGATAAAAGCGAAAACGCACGTGTGGCACGTAACACAAGGAAAAAAAAAGCGGAACAAAACTTCATTAGGAAAGTGGGTCTGTTGCTTTAGTTTGATTTAAACTTGACAATAACAGTCAACGGTATAGTTTCACCCGAAGTGGTGTGGTAGGTCTAAAGTGCATCACGTTATGTTTGGTAACGCAAATGCGTCTCGTAAAGGTTAGGGTGTCTCGCAACGTAAGGGAATAGTTGTGGCGATGAAGTACTTGAACAGTGCGGAAGTAGACTGCACGCCATGTGCTTCACCTCAACCCCCCACACGCCTAGCGTGTCAGAAGTTAGCTGTTGTCGACGGTATTTAAAGAAAAAAAAGCCAAACGTATCTTCAGACTTGTCGCAGAAAAGAATAATTAGGCACTTTTGTTTGATTGAGCGGCCTGTTCTAGGTCACTGTTCGGGATTAGATGGAAAATGACTATGGGGGAGGGGATCGTTATTGAAATGGAGACTTCGTGTCAGTCGTTGTTTCTATTTTTTTTTTTCCATGGAATGTGTGTGTTTCCCTCAAGTATACATGTTGATGTTGATTGATGTCGCATGAGGCGGTGCTACCCGGCGTAATTCTGGCTCTTTCGTCTCGGATAGATTTTTCAAGAGGTTCTTGAGTCAATTTTCAAGCAACTTTTTCTCGTTGGTAGAATAAACCGCTTAAATTTGTCAAAAAAAAACGTCATCTTGGCATGCTTTGAAGGTAATTATTATTGAAGTGAATTGAAGTTGATTTTGCTCATTTTATCGAAGAAGTGAAAACTTGTATTCTTTATTTATAGGTACCAGCTTTGTTTAACAACGTAGCTGTTCGATTCCGGCGGAGCGTAACGCAGCTGATTGTCACTCCATTTATTCATATTTCTGACAATACGAGGCATTGACCACGGTCGGGACAAACGAATGTGGTTAGCCTCCTGACAGGGTCCAGCTCAAGCTGGGCATGACAGGAGCTATGCTTACTTGGTTACGCGTAATAGAAATCTTATATACGTAATCCTATAGCGGTTATGTGGCAAAACAATCGGGCAATACCCACACCTCAGGTCCAGTCCACAAAAAAATGAGGATGGTGACTATAAATAGCCTAGCAGGCAAGTGCCATATAAATGAAAGAAGCACCACTATTTACCTTCGGTCCACATATTGGCATGAGTTTGAAATTAGACACGTCGTCATTGACTTAACGTTACGAATACTGGTTATACAGTGCTAACGTTGGATAAACTACTTCTAAGTAAAGACAAGCAATAAAATAGCAGTATTATGGCAACAAATTAACATCTTAACTAGTCTTCGCGACGTTAGGACAGGTGATGTTGCTTCATTTCTTCATTTATCTCGCTTTCTTAAATATGTGTATCAATCAAGAACATAGCAGCGTGCAATGGCATGTACTGCTTTTTCTAGTGTTTTGCACAGTTGTTCATTAAGGTAAATGGCAACTGAGTGACTTCTCGTTTTACGCTAAAGGTTATATTCCTCTTAATCGGATACAAAGGTAGTAACTCCTGGCGAAATGAAAACACGAAGCTGTTACGGTCACACAGGAACATGGGGGCAATCGGGCGTGAGAAAGGCTCAACCCAGAACGGGGCCGTACGTGATTGCACTACCCTTCTGAGCGTGGAGCCCTATGCACCGCATTTCATTGCGGCAACCCGGCGTTATTGTGGTTAGTCGTATCTCTTTTCCCAGGCATCCTGAGAAATTTTTAAAAGTTAATTCAAGCGTGAACACACGACACGACCCCTCACACATGCACACACCCAGGCATCAAACTGTGTGTGTGTGTGTTTGATGCCTGGGTGTTTGCGTGTGTGAGTGATCGTGTCGCGTGTTCGCACTTGAAATAACTTTGGGAAATGTTGTACCAACTAGCCCAACAACAAGTTCTTTTACAATTCCGAGAGAAGGGAGCAACTTTGATGAGTGACAAGGCTGGGCTGGGTTAACCCTAAACAAATAACGACATCCAATAATTGGGCTCTCGTATTATTCTCCCTCTTAAAGCGAAAGTTGTTACGAGATCGCAACAAGAGTCGCGTGCGGCACCGTAGTTGTCCGCCGCCACCGCGGAAGTCCGTAACCACTATCGCATGAAATAAGAAGCAAATAAAACCACTAAGGACACAGCGGAATGTGAACCCGTGTCCCCTGCGTGACTGCCCAGTATTCTACCACTGCTGAAAAAAAAAAGCAACACTGCTGCTTGAAGCTCCATTTCAAAGTTGCCTTATAGGGAGGCTTGATGTCGGAAAAAGAATCACCTCAGTATGGGTAGTAAAGCGTTTTAGAACAGCAAAGGAACAACAACCAGTAACGTATGCTGTCGGGCTAGTTGCTGTGTAGCTGTGTTAAACATCGTGGGCGCTTTTCCGTGCCTCTTCTTTCGTCTTCTTTCAAGTTTGCGCCAACGATGTTTTACACAGAACAACAACAACCTGGCGTCACAATATGAGAATCGCGCAACGAGGGGGTCGTCCGATGCTCCAATGCATTAGAAAAGCTTGTTCTTGATCTCCTATTAGCTGTAGCCTATACCCACTTCCAGCATAGCTCTTCATCGTGATCCAGCCACTACGTAAAAATGTAGAGAATTCCTCGCAAGTGTGCAACAGGTATCACGCTTCTCCGAAGAATGATGAAGGATAGCATAGTAAATGCCGGGAGAAAAACAATTCTTGCACTCCCAATTTTTTTCGTAAATATTCAATACTGAAAATATTTAACTCGCATCATCAAATCTTGGCCGATTCCTCTAAATGGGTAAGAGCCATAAATTAAGGAATCCTCATCATCATCATTATCATCATCATCACGAGTGCCGTAATACTAAGCAAATATTATGAATATTTATGGCGTAGTGGGTAATGTAGCAGTTAACCAAAGGGTGTTTTGAAAAGGCTCTGAAAGGCCGCTCTTCCAGCTCTTTCACCGTGACTGTGCTTCGCGTTCCGCGCATGCCTGGCAGTTTTTCTTTTTTTTTGTTTTCTTCCTTGCGCTGCGCCTCTCAAACGTTACTTTTAGCAATCGTACAGCAGCTTTGCACTAAATAGGTAGGCATCAAGAAACGCAAGTTGCTGGAGCGTAGAAAATTGATGTTGTGCATCGGTGCCACTCCTTTATTCTAATCTCATGTACGCCTTTCCGTGATTTTGTTTTTGCGGGACGTTTTATTAACGTGCCCTGATTGCTTAGGAGCACTCGATACTTCGCAGCTCAAACGGCAGAAACAGAAGCGTACTTTGGCCCTCGTCCTGACACAGAAGGTAAAGTTTTTTTTCATAACGTTTCTTTTTCTTGTCAAACCCGATTCGCACTAAATGATGATTAAAGTACGATTAGCTTGTGTACTTGCCTTGGCATGAGGACGTCCTCTATAAGTAAGGAGCAAGCAGCGCATGCAACTTACAGTGGCACAGGAAGTCATATTATTAACTTCTAGTTTTCAGGAAAGTTGGGAACAGAGGGTATAGAGCATAGTTCATTAACTGTTCACACACTCATGGTCACCGGACTCGTATTGCATAGATATGCACTGTTGTGCACACATGTACAATTTGTAGGCTTGAGTAAACAAACTTGGCCCTTCCATAACGTTCCATGCATACGATACTTTTAACACTACATGATTCGCTTATAGCAAATGCATTACAAACTGTGAAAACAGTTCAGGTAGTTCAGTTGGTCTGTCGAATTTCTCGTTGGCTGATAGCATCGTCTATTGAAAAATGACATCGCTGGGTGAAGGGTAGAGGTTTTGCGTATTTAGATACAGAGCAATTTTGAACAACAGTTTCAAGATTCGAACTTGCGCGACCTTGATTGATTTGTGGGGTTTAACGTCCCAAAACCACCATATGAATATGAGAGACGCCGTAGTGGAGGGCTCTGGAAATTTTAACCACCTGGGGTTCTTTAACGTGCACCCAAATCTGAGTACACGGGCCTACAACATTTCCGCCTCCATCGGAAATGCAGCCGCCGCAGCCGGGATTTGATCCCGCGACTTGCGGGTCAGCAGCCGAGTACCTTAGCCACTAGACCACCGTGGCGGGGCCTTGCGCGACCTTTTTGTCAGTGTAAGGTGCACACAGTGCAACAGCTGTCTTCGCATGTCTCCTATGCTTGCTCTTCACTGCGTACAAAGTTTTACTTTGTTTTTGTTGTCTGGGCTACAGACGAGCTGTTCTGGTAATTGGCAGTGTTTTTTGCTGGACGTTGCGTGTGGTCGACAAAGCGTGTTCAAATTAAGTATTGTGTTTAACAGGCTACATCTCGGACGAGTGATGGCATATTCTTCGATTATATTTCGTTGACTGCATTTCCTCTCCTTACTTTTTTTTCTTGGTTGTGTAGTATTTCAACGTTGCACAGACAGCAAATTTTACATCTGGTGATTACGATAGCTAGCTTGGTTTTCTTGGCTGGTTTTTCATGTGGCGTTGGCTCTTAGTTAAATATAGAATAATGCAGGCACCGTATATTTTTTACTCTTTTTTTGCTGTTCTGATCGCGCGAGTTCCTAAAAGAGCACCAAGCCATGGCGCACGAGATTGAGCAAGATGGCGAGATGAACTATGCAGAGACGAAGTGGGCTGGTTTCTTCTGCGTCGTGTGATAATTAGAGTTCAGCCGGCCAGAGACAGCTGATTTTACCCCGAGCGGCTATGCGTTCACAACATCCGCAGAAAACAGAAACAACGCTGCATGAATGCTGAGCATTGCGTAATAAAACGGGCCGCAAGTATAGTTAATTACTGATGCTCATTTCGTTGCCTCTGGCTGGCTATCTTTACAGTGCTGCATGCGCTATGAGCGTGAAATTACGTGTCAGAAAGAGTGAAGGAGAGAAAGACATCAGCTTGACATAAGTCTGTCATAATGAGGTTGCCTAAATGCGCGTTACTTTTTTTTTGTTTCTCTCTCTCACTCTCTTTGCAGCCTTCAAAATATGTACTCTGTCCTTGGTGCCAAATTTTCATGAAAAGATGACATTGCGTTTGCCAGTTTAATATTTAATGTTCCTCCATCGTGGGCACTGCGGTATGTGACCGGGGTAAATAATTAAACGTGGCCTACAGGCATGCTTTCAGCAACATAATGCCTGGTGTGTTTTACGTTGCATAGCAAATCAGCAATAAGGTTACCATTTCAAAGCAGCCTTCATTACGACTGACGAGTAATAGTAAGTGAACTGTCAGTGCGTTACTGTAAAACGTTTTTTTTGTTCTTTTTGGTCACATACTGATATATTTATTCCCGGCTTTTTATATTAATTTTTTTTTGCCGCGGAGATTTGATGAACTCAGCCGGTGTTGAAACCGCTACCGTGAGGTGAGAAACGCCGCATATTACGTGAACGTATATACAATGATTATCAGTACGTGTTGTTTGAGTAGAGCGAGCGAGCGAAAAAGAGATGAAGAGAAAACTTAAAGCTTGGTCAAAAAGCTACTAAAATTAAGTATCCGGTTGCAAGAGTACTTGTCTCTTCCATGAAACAGGTGACCGGAGTTGACTAAATTGCCAGTCGTTCATCAATGGAAGCGTTTCTGTGAGTACCGTGCACAGCCGATACTGTGGAAAACCTGAATGACTTTTCAGATTTCTTCCTGCTCATACAATCCACTACATTAAAGTCTTGTCACGTACCAGCCACGATCTTTACTTTGACGGTTGCTCCCCGTGTCACAAACTGCCGCCTACACGAAGGAATGTAATGGATGCAACGATGGTTCCGGAGAGAGCTTAGAAAAGAAGCAAATGTGCCGCATACGCCCGTTCGTGGTTGTCAGCGTTGCTATTACTTCGACGAAAATCGGACGGAAAGATGCCCGCGCTTTGGGACGTTAGCGGTGAAATGTGTTCCTACAATGAGATTTCTCGCTAATGAGCGTTGACATGTTTCGATGACACATTGAAAAATAAAGCGCAGAAAACATGCAGCAGTCCTCACTATTATTTCAATGAGGTCCAAGTGAGTGCGACAATGCACGACACACAAGAATCAACCAGATAGTCGAAGAAATGTAGCTGGCCCATAGTTCACGCGAACGGTAACATACAATTAAACAGATGACATTAACAATCCGATGAAGAATCCCGGCTGCGGCGGCTGCATTTCCGATGAAGGCGGAAATGCTGTAGGCCCGTGTTCACAGATTTGGGTGCACGTTAAAGAACCCCAGGTGGTCGAAATTTCTACAGCCCTTCACTACGGCGTCTCTCGTAATCATATGGTGATTTTGGGACGTTAAACCACACATATCAATCAACAATCTGATGAAGCGGGTATTACGTGGTCGCCGGATGTACACAAAGGGATAGCTGCTGAAACAGGGGAGAGGCATTTTTCCAATGGGCATAGATAGGCTGATTATGATTACAGTGTCATCATCAAAGCTCCAAGTGTGTGTGCGTGGATGTTCGTAACTGGAGCATCTTCATATCAATGGCGCTTCGAAGCTTTCGTTATCATGGTTTCAAACTTAATCTCGCACTACGTAATTGTGTATTACCAGTGTCACACGGGCACTTTTAATCGTGATCAGTGTTGATCCAGATTAACCACGATCCAGATTAAGTGCTTATGCACGGTCACCTTTAATCACAATCAGGTGCAATCTGGATCAAGACTATCGCGATGCGCGCATCACGATCTGCCTCAGAGATCGCGATTTTGCTGCCGTCTGCACCCCCTAGTTTAGCTTCTTGAAAGTAGAATAAACAAGAAAATCGAGCAAAGTTCAATAAAAACGCTTTAAAACAGCTAGATGTTTATAAAAAAATCAAATTCTAAACTGTTTCAGTTGAAACGATATCTAAAGTATTGAATATTTCTGGATTCGCATCGATCGCATGTATAGTTACCGGAGAGCAGACGGAAGCAGATGACAAGCAGTCGACTATTGTCTTCAGCGCTTAGTTCAACTCTCGCTCCGTCGGAGCTGTTGGAACACCTACAAAAAAAACTGATTATGAGTGTCGGAAGCCTTTCGACTACGTCGCAACGTGTAGAACTACACAAAGCACTTCCTACTTCGTATTCATCGTGCAACATCGTCAGCATGTTCATGCGGCCACGACAACGAGGATATCTGTCACCTATTGCTCGACTGTCCGAAACACGACACACACCGAAGGCGACTAGAACGAGAACTGCATAGGTTAGATCCTGAGCGACAATTCGGGTTGAATAAAATACTAGGTCCATAGTCATCCAAAACAAACGGCAAAGCAATGAAGGTGTTGCAACAGTTCTTCGAAGAAACGAAGATTTGTGACGAATACTGAGCGGACAAAAGTTAAAAGTGAGCGTGTCGTCTGCGTGTTTGTTCTGCCCATATAGGAGATCTTTTGCTCTCACCCATGTAGGACAGTATATATGTATATATGCTATTTTTTCATATTTTTATTTGTACCAATTAAGTGGAAAGGGGTAGCGGTCGCCAAGTAATGGTGACAAAAACTCCTTCGTTTATTTTCTATTTCAATAAAAAAACTACGAATATATTCAGCGCACGTGTGATGGTGTAAGAGCCAGAGAAGACTGTTCTTTAAAGGGCGACGTCAGCTGCCGATCACATTGAAGAAGGCCACAGCATGATTTTCTCTGTTATGCGGGGAAGCCAGCTGGGTAAATAAAAGAGCGTGATGTCCATTATTCACTCAGAATATCCCACTCAAGCTTCAACTTTGGCACGTTAATAGGCCGCGTTCTTTCTTCGCGTTATATTCTCCGACGTTTCTATATTTTTCTCAGCTGATGGCGGACGAAGGCAGAGAAATGCCATTACATGAAAGGAGGTGATCCACAAACGTAAAAAAAGAAGAGAAAAGAAAGCGGGAGCACAAAAGGCTCACTGGCCAAGGTAAAAAAAAAAGCTTAACTTTTCGCTACAGAAAACCTGTCCTTGGAACGCTAAGTGATTGTAAGCTGTCGCAATTTCGAGGCGTGTGAAATGGCATTGCTTGTCGGAGCAGTAGCGTGCTTCATTTATTAAACACGACCAGAAGGTGGCTGTGGTGAGCAGGCTTGCATGCGAGAATTGACACTAATGTGAAAGCAATTTTCTAAGCTTTCTATTTCTGTGTTTAAAAGTAATAAGAAAGCAAAGAAAGGAAAAAAGAAAGAAACCCATTTTCTTACATCAGGTACTTTTCATGGTGTCTTGCTCTGCCCGTCTTACCTGCTTGCTCTCTTATCGGCGAACGGCGCGAAAACGTTGACGGAATTTCGTTGTACGCGTATCTGCGTCACATTGAGCTGTGCGGTGAGATAAAAATTTATCGTGTTTTTTTTTGAGCCAGTATACAGACTACTTTACGTAAGACATGGAGAGATGGCCACAGCAGGCTGTTAAACAAATGTTTTATTGTTCTTGTAGTTCACGGCTACGAATTGATAAGGTCTTGAAACGTCGAATGCATCAACACTTTCAAGTTTGTGCGTCAGCTGTAGCACTGCCCGCTTACTTGTTGACGTCGTCCCGCCGTGATCGTCTAGTGGCTAACGTACTCGGCTGCTGACCTACAGGTCGGGGAATCGAATCCCGGCTGCGGCGGCTGCATTTTCAATGGAGGCGGAAATGTTGTAGGCCTATGTGCTCAGATTTGGTTGCACGTTAAAGAACCCCAGGTGGTGAAAATATCCGGAGCCCTCCACTACGGCGTCTCTCATAGTCGTATGGTGGTTTCGGCACGTTAAACCCCACATAGCAATCAATCATTACTTATTAACAATTCAAAATGACAAAGAGACCAGTGTGATGGCACCGCAAGTCACCCATGAAATTATCCGCAGAAAAAATCAAAAGTAGATTGAATACTTGAATTTCTTATGAACAGCAAACCACGCACATCGGAAACAACAACAGAGGACAACTAAGCTTAAAAAGGAACCTTAGCGGTAATAGCAGACGAATAATAATAATAATAATAATAATAATAATAATAATAATAATAATAATAATAATAATAATAATAATAATAATAATAATAATAATAATAATAATAATAATAATAATAATAATAATAATAATAATAATAATAATAATAATATAATATGGTCTGAGGTCCTGGAACCAGCCTGCAATTACTAGAGACGCCGTAGTGGAGGTACGTTTCTGAAGTGTTTAGGCACATTAAATATTATTATTTTAAACATTTTATTAGGACAGTGGCTCGTTCGTTCAACATATACCTTTACCCACAGGATGGTGGATTCTAATAAACCACTCCCGCAACCCAATGCAAGAATCGCATCCGCGTTTCGGGCCTCGTACAAGAGACAGCGGTGCGTGGATGAAATGAACTGACGGCTTTACGAAGCCGACGCGGCTTCTTCGGTGCAGAAAAGATAACTTCTGCACTAACTATCTGGTCAGTTTTTAATCGATATGGTATGATCACTAATGACAAGACCATGGGTATCTCGCGTCAATTACTTCTTTGTTGGGCTTTTAGATTACAGCCTCTGTTCATCTGTTACACTAACGTTCCTGCTATCACAGAGAGCAGTACAGCCGCAGTGCCTGGCGCACTTTCGGGTGGCAAGACTGTATGATCCTTTTTCTGTTTAATTGTTCTAGTTTCAGAATGTTCCGAGTTTTTATTACTATCGATTCATTTAAATATTAAAGTAAACTGCAGTTTTCAGCAGCCAGCGTCCTAGGGCGATGAATAAAGCACCAACTGGCTGCTCCTGGTTAAGCGCGCTGTAAGTTTTGTATGTATATGTCGGAGCTTCTTTACGTAAAGGCAAATATAGTTTGCTAACATTGAATTGCAAATAGGTTCCACTTGCCATGTTCAGCCAGCCAACTACTTTGAATTCTGCTGTTTCAAAACGCACCGGGCTTTTACGCAAGCGTCAAAAACACCGAGGAAGATGACCTTCGACTCTTGACTTTCACCAGCATAGTTTATAGAGAGAAAAGTCAAGGGAGTACGATACGAAAAAAAATTGTTTATGCGCGTCTCCAACCTTTCTTACTTTCTTAAAATTTGTTTCGAAATGCGGCTTCAAGGATGTCTGCGTCGTAGATTTTGGTGGTGTTCCAGATGCTCGGGAGGGGTGATAAAATACTGACGTTCTTTTTTACGAGCCGGGCATTCAAGCACTTTGCGGGCGCATATGCTTCAGTGTTCAGTGCTGAGTTACTGCAGACGCGCGCGTCGTTATCAACATCGGCTTGCTTCTTCAAAGAAGATAAAGTGGCTGCCTGGGACCTCTGCACAGAGAGAAACTAGAACAGCGAGATGATGAACGCACACGTTGCGCGGTGGATGCAGCGTTATGACTATTTTTCGTGCAAGATATAGTGGCGATTCCGCGTGAAGCCGAAAAGTATCGTTATTCTCGAAGCACGTGAAACTCGTTCCACGAAGCTGAGATGCTTTCCTTTGAGTAGTAGCCGATTCTTCCATTCATTTACATTCGAGTCTTTGAGAATGGTCCAGAGTGATGTCCCTATGATTCTTGGTACACTGCGCTAGCCCTGGTAATCGAGATGGCCGGATACAATCTGGGCTTGTTTTTATCCTTTCTCTGTTGTTGAGCTTTTTTCACCGATACCCGTTGATGGGAGGAGAAATTGCAGCAATTTCGAGCGTGAGGAGCTGGTTGCCCGCTCTAGAGCTGTTCGCCGTTCTTTCTCACCTAGTTCAGGAATAGCGTAGAGTGAATCGCGAACACTGACGTCACAATAGGCTCGATGCAGCAGGAATGAGTCTATGGAAGCAGCACTAACGCGAGTGCTTAAATTGCCGCGCTTCCTGCTGGATGAGTACCGACATTCGGGAAGTGGAACTTCCTATACATGTCATATATAGGAACTTCCCATATATAAAAGTGGGAGGCGAGAGCAAGATCTATTTCCCATAGCTTCACTTGTCCGAGGCAAGGCCGCACTGGACACAAAACAAACATTCGATCTTGTCCACTTTCTTGTCCAGTCGTGCCCGGAGGCCCAAGAACTCCTTCTCTCTCTCATGTCCCTTTCGTCACATTTTCCCTCTCTGAATGCCTCTATGTCGGATGGTTACGCCGATGCTATTGGTGCTGGCGAGTGCTGTGTTACGTGTTGTGGTCATCGATTTTTGACTCGACTAGTATGCGCTAGCATGCATGATTGATATAGCCTCTTTTATGTATCTGTGCATTGTGACCCATTTGTTGTTTGCTTTATCTCATTCTCTTTCCCCCCTCTCTCTCACTCTCCCTTTCTTGTTTGCTTAAGTGCTCTTGTTTCTTTTTGTGGAATGGCTCACTCTCACCCCCTCAACGCCCTGCTGGTTTGTTCATCTCGCTTTTTCTCTAACTTATCGTTCATCAAGGAAACTGTAGTGCCACATAGACAGAGAGAGAGAGAGAGAGAGAGAGAGAGAGAGAGAGAGAGAGAGAAATAAAATTGAAGGGACAGACTGAGAGCTTAACCTGAATATGAATATTTGTTTGGCTGCTCCGCCCTGGGAAAGAGTTCAGGGGCAAAAATGTCAGACAGAAGAACAATGAATGCGAAGATAAAAAAATGCCCCCCCCCCCACACACACACTTGTGAGCAAGCGTGCACTGAATGGCTTCAAGAGTAGGACTGACAATTCGTTGGATTCCATATGGCCATGCGTACTTTAATTTCGGTCATAGCAGGGCTTTGCAGAGTATTAACTGAAGTGACTGCATCCGAAAAAAGAAAAAAAACATTATTATAGGCAAATATGACTCGTCGGCATATGTATTTTGCCTACTCATGCACTCTTTTCAATTTTCTGTTCTTTTCTTGAATACATGTGGCGTTTTTGTGTATCTATAGGCCCTGCATGGTATGACGTAAAAGACGCGAGCTCTTTCACGGTGCTTTTTCGTTCTCGAGCCTCGGCGGTGCGTAATTGTCTCTTGTCGCCACCCGACTCTGGCAGTGGATGACGTAAGGACGAAGGCTACTTGCTTAGGAGTCTAACCACGCCTACTGGGTCCGGACAATTATTCGCTTTTGAACGTGGGGCAGGGCTACAGGACAGTGTGTTTTTCCTAGCGAGGCACACTGCATACACGAAGTAAGAAAAGAGACAAGACTTTGCACGACAAGCCCACTTCATTCTATCGTGGAAGGGAACGCAGTATAGGACCCGTGATGAAGGTCCCTTGGACAATCAGTCGATGTACGCCGTACTTGTTTCCCGTCACTCTCCTTTTCCTTTGGACGACTTTCAGTCCCGAGATTCCCCCTTATTTCGCCATTAACTTCCGTCCACTGCCGTCTCTGGTCGCTGCTGTGTTGTGGAAGCGCATCATGGGATCGCCACTGAATAACTTGACCAATGGTTCATTTGTTTCAGTCTGAGACCGTGGTTGGAACTTGGTCTCCCTACCTTTCCTGAATATGTTCTGTAATTGCAAAGTTGCAGCGTAATTGGAGCAGTGAAACTAAATGTGGCAGGGGTCTCTGCATCGGCTGGAAGATTCTGAATGGCTTTGGCGATGCTTTCGAATAGCCGTGTGAAGCCTTACTATCTGCGTCAGTCATTTTCTTGATGTCACTGGTTGCCGCTTTAGTGGCGTTGGTCATTCGGTAAAAGAATGCCTTTCATGTTTGTTTTAAGCAGTTATATATATTATCCCCTTTCCTTGTCATCAGCCGGCCAGTAAAGAAATGCCTACACAACAATGGTTCACTAGAAATCGAAACGCATGTACAGCGCTGTCAAGAAACGGCTGCTTTTTGTATAGCGTAGGACGATGTTTGAGGCTTACGAGAAAACAGAAGCTGTCAGCAAAGCTGTGAATGAGTGACTGTGGGTACCGCACTCATTTGCCGAGTACAATCTACCAATGAAGAGATTTATTTGTGCTTATAGAGAGTACAAGGAAGATGTAGAAAGCGATGCATAAATAGAACAATGTTCTGCGTTATTCAAAACCCGATTGTATTGCAGTAGCTTTCTCTAGGCGAGATATTTATGCTTGCAAGGGAGTGGATGGGAAAAGAAACGAACACTGGCTTCAGATTTAGTTTTGTACTGCGGCGAAAAAAAAAAGCGTATACATTAAAGGTAAGATGAAAGGGGGGAAGTTCATGAGGGACTAGCATTACTAGAAATGAAGTTTCAGCTTATACACTTCATGAGATAGCAAAATGTCTGCTTGAATCACTACATTAGCTTTTCGACACAAGTTCGTTTGAGGTTTTGCGAAGGTTCTAGGAGAGTGTCATATTTATCCGCGAATTTAAGATTTTCGTTCATATTTCGTCGCGAGAAATACTATTGACATATACTGTGTTATGTTTAGGCAAGCGTGAGCGGCTCACATGTTTAAGTGAACCGAAAGCTGCTTCCGGGAAGCTGATGCCGAATGTATGAAGATGTAGTATGTATATTTGGTCGTTCATAAAGATAAACTATTTATTAATTTATTTTATTTATCAATAATATAATGTATAGACAGGGTGAGCAACAAAGCTGGTTTGCATTTTTCCCCTAGATAACAAAATTCTGAGGCACAGTGTCCAGAACTATTCTAGGAGTCGCTTTTGACGTGTTCTGGGGGTGTGAATTGAATGGAAGCCGTCCTAAGAATAGCGCACGTAACCGTAGAGGCGCGAAGACTGGTCGCGAGAAGAGAAGGTTGACAGATAAGATTTTCTCGGGGTAGCCCCGAAGCCAACGATAATTATACATACCCATAGAGTATATTAAAGCCTTATAACATTGTAGGATCTACAAGACACAAGATCCAGTGATGACATCAATCAGCTCCACACTTGGAATCCCGGTTGCTCGCTTAGAGAAGGAAGCTTCACCAGTTATTGGCTACAAGACGGACAATGACGCCCATTTAAGCGCTAAGCCTAACACTTTATCAATGAACGGCGGAAGATTCGGAGAGGACCGCCACAAACCATGGAGGCTTAAGGGTAAATTGTCGCCGGAGGAAGGGGCCTACCTCCCGCTGCGTCCATCCTCTCGTTTCTCAATTTGTGTTTTGGTTCGTTACTGACGCTGCTCGCGATGTCTCTTGAAACCGGCAGTAAAACAGCGTCACAAAAATCAGTACACCTGAAAAACACAAGCATTCTGGCTCTGTTAGACTCAGAGTCTCGGGTAATCACTCGTAATGGTGCGTCTCTCTTAACCTTTTGCGCGCGTTAAAGCTGACCCATTGCACTCGTAGTGTAGCTAGGCTGTAGGAAAAAAAATACCAGCGCGACAGAGGACACAATCTTTTTCACTGAGATAAGACCACAAGTGTGCTCGTCGGCACACGGTGGCGCTCTTCGTCTCACCGGACAGTTTTGCGCACAGCGGGAAATGCTGCGGGGTCGCTAGGCTGAGTTTCGGGTAAGTCAATTTCGCATTCCCAGTTTATATACAATCGGCTGCTCTCCTTTGTTTTTTTTTCGCTGTAGCGTACAGGCATCGATTCACTTTCCATGTTTCGGCCTTGGTCTTGGATTTGTTTTACTCACTGTAGAAAGCGCAAGAAGTGGCGTTGGGCCACGAGCCGTTAAAACACTGGGTTTATAGGAGAAAACAGTTTCAAGAGTGCCATTCACATATTGTGACATACCTATGTACCACGCTGTTCATGCGCAACGAGCGTACTAACACGGGTGCACACTGAAAAAACCAACTGCGTCATAATAATGACGACGACGCTGATGATGACGATGATGACAAGGATCAATATCGGCCGAGAATTAGCAGACGAACGATGAATTACTAAGTATAGACACGCTACAAAATGACAAAAATAAATAGAAACGAAAGCATATCAACAGAAAACTTCAAGCAATGCGCAATCGTGAAATCAGAACCGACAGATCAGTGGTTAACCTTATCGGAGCAATTAGGAAATACTTCTTGTTGTTCTGGCGCTTGTAGCCGTTCCTACTCTTTTCGCATTCGAAGTTATCACTTAGAGATGACTCCCAGTCATGACGGTGAGTGTGGAACACTAATTTTTTTTTATGAAGATGATGACGCCAGAAGACTGAACGTGATTATCTCAGGACGTTCAGTCTGCTGACGTGTTTCCGTGACGGAAGTATGTCATAAAAGTTTTTCATGACCACCCTCATATTACAGTTTTGTGTTTGAAAAATGAGACGTGACGTGTGTTGCAACAGATTTCGATAGTGTAGCGATCCTGGAATATCTGTCATGTGTGCGTGATGTCGAAACGTTGACTCGATATTGGTTTTGATACGTATCCAAAGCACGTTCGCCATTATGCCAAGCATCACCTCGCCCGACTGTGGCGGAAATTTATGGCGCAATATGGTCTGCGCATGAAACTGTGCCATAGCCTATCCAGCCTCAATTTTTGTTGTTGCTTTATCTGCCCCGTAAATATGAGACACTGTACAGACGCGCGTGCCTGAGTTATATAAAAAAAATCTAAGCTCAGAAAACGAGTCTTGCGCCATAGTTGTAGGAAAAAGGCGTCATTCACCGCAAGCCATGGAGGAGCCTCACAGTTTATTGCGTCCGAGTGTAGGCGCACGAATAAAGATGATATTTTTACCGAAAAGCTGAGTTACCATAACTGACCGATCGTCGTAACTCTCAAACAGCTTCCAGGCAACACTGTGATATTGTAGAATTGCTGAGGATAAATTTTTGTGCCACAGAATAAGCGGATGTTCAGTAGGTGCTATGAACGTGATGTGTCGCCTTCGCCCGGCTGATCGGAAATAACGAAACGCTTATGCAACGTCAATGAATATCTCGAAAGCTGACTTCACGGTGTCGTCAATAAAGTTGGCAATGACGGGATAGTGAGTGGCTGGCAGAATTTGCGAAGAAAGGTCTGAGGCAGAGTATACACACTGCTCATGGCGAGTGAATGTGGGGGCGATCTTAACACCTTGCCAGTGCAATCTGCTCCACAGATTCCACCTTCATCGCCTGGGTGTATCATGTTGCTTAACCTTGTTACGATGCTTGAGCTTACTCTGAGCCTTATCCGAAATTCGCTTCGACTTTTTCTTTGTTGTTACTGTTGTTTTGGAGGAAAGCTCACGCAGGCTTCCAAGCACGCCTAAATGAGCGCCTACTAGTAGAGCCAGGGAAAGTGCACATACCAAAGTTTCAGTCGGGTATACGGGTTTCTTGTTTTAGGCTGCCTAACAACTGAACTATGTCTTGGCCAACCTGCTAAATCATTCTTGCTTAAGCTTCAGTATTCGTAAATGAAAGGTTTTGGTCGTTAAGTGAAGTAGTGATGCAAGAGGTTATGCTGTCTGTTATGATAAATAAATGTGAGCTAATATAGTAAAAAGACATGAGTGTTCTCTTTTCAGGATTCATTATATATTTTGCTGTTATCCTTGTGACCTTTCCTTCACCCTGTGACTTCTCCCTGTGATACCTCCTTCTGCCTATTGTTGTACGATGTGCCAGCACCGCTGGATAAGCATTATACTCGTGAATTTACGAGAGCTTTTGCGCAAATATATGTGCATCCATAGCATTAGTAGTCGGTGTGCCTCTTACGTAACTCACATTGCAACAACAGTCGCCAGAGTGATGTACAGCTTAAAGGTGAATGTGCCATTGTATTCTTTTTTCACTCGTAATAAATTTATATACGAGGATGCAAGGTACATATTACCGAAGTAACAAACGACAAAACCGAGACAGTTCATGCCCACCGTTTCTTGTTTTATGGATGCCCATCCGTAAAAAAAAGCAAGAACAGTAGTAAAAAGTGACATATTTGCGTAGACCACCGCGGGAAAAAGTGTACGTTGTGTAAAAAAAAATTTGGCCCAAGGCGACCTTGTTCCTGGCAGCCATATTCCCACAAGAAATGTGGCGCTTCATTAGAAAAACAAAGTTGCGTTGTTTTGCAGTGGTTCAACTCTTCTATCGCGCGAAAGAAAATGCGCTTGAAACAGTCGGTTATTTAGACGAGACTCTATAAATACCGGAAAACATGAAGGAAAGCCTCAGCGAGAAGCACGGGATATAAAATGAGACGACGCCTGAGACAAATCGTTTTACTACGTTCACGAGGTTCCACGACACGCTTGTGACTTGGCCTGAAGTGATCGTTTGTCTCTCAAGTCTCGTGCAGGCTACAACGAAGGGATAAAAAACAAAATGGTAAATAAGAAAAAGGTATGCAAGTTGTTCTTCTCATGGTAATAGTTCATGTAGAGCAGCTCTGAGTTAGTCTCACCCCGGCGTCAACTCGTAAGGATGACACAGTCCTCTTTGAGGTCGATCAAAGAGTCAATGCTGCTCGCACCGTGACTAGGGCTCCAAAGTGGTGCGTCGAGCCAAAGCAACGTAACCCGCCTCTTCCTTTCTTTTTTTCGTCTTTTTTCCCCCTTGTATAGCCTATCCCTGAAGCTCGACACCAGCAAAGCCGTTTGTAACAATACCACGAGAGCTGGGAAGACCAAGACGGAAATGGCAGAAAAACAACAAGAACAAGAACTTCAATGATGGTCGCTTCACACTAATGATACCAAGCTTTCAGGAAGAGCAGAGCTTGGTTTGAAGTTTGAAGTTTGAAGTTTGAAGTTTATTATTAACAGACTGGCGATACATAAAATGAAGAAGACGTTTTACAGACTAGGGTCCCATAGTCCGAAGACTGTAGGGGGACCCACGATGAAGAAAGCATGTAGAAAAGTGCAAGGGCAAATGGCAAGACAATGTAATATTAACAAAACAATGATATAAAATAACTATAGAAAAATAACGAAACGATAAAACATAGTAATAATCACAACAACAACAATACAATCGCTAAGTCACAATGCAAAAAGGACAACATAGAATAATTTATAGTGATAGAAGATATAATTTCAAAGTTTTTTTGAATGTATACAAGTTGGAAAGAGACTTTATATTTGGTGGAATAGAGTTCCATAATGAAATAGCTGTGAATGACAATGACTTTATGCCGTAATTAGTGCAAACTCGGGGTAGTAATAAATTTCGCTCCAATGCGAAGCGAGTGCGGTTAGTGTTTATCAGTAAGTCACAGTTGATGAGGTCGAAGGGTAGCCGACGGTGAATTATATTAAAGAACAAACAAGTACAATGAAATTCAAATAACCTACTGATACACAGAATATTATATTGTCTAAGCAATGAAATAGCGTTCGAACGACGAGGGCTGAAAGTGATAATGCGGATTGCTTGGTTCTGTATATGTTGTACAGATGAGATGTACGAGTGA
The DNA here is from genome assembly GCA_013436015.1 of Rhipicephalus annulatus. NCBI lineage: Eukaryota > Metazoa > Arthropoda > Arachnida > Ixodida > Ixodidae > Rhipicephalus > Rhipicephalus annulatus. Next base: position 86,849 of record WOVY01010603.1, on the reverse strand, counting down.
TAGGTGTTGGCCCAGGTAGTTATGCCATAGTTAAAATGACTATGAATAAATGAGAAGTAGAGCGATAATAATGCATTAGTGGAAAAATATGGCCTAGCTTTAATCAATGCACGAATACCAAAAGCAGTCTTTTTCTTAATGTCTAATAAGTGTAGACCAAAATTAAGGGTTATGTCTAAACGTACACCGAGAAAAGAAACAGTATCACAAGCATGGATAGTGTTAGGACCCATAGTTATAGCAGCAGAAGTTAACAAATGTTTATGAGCAGACCTGAAAACCATGAACTGAGTTTTAGAGGGGTTTATCGTTAGATCATTGTTGTTGCACCATAAAACTACATCGCTGAGTACAGAGTTTAGTTTTGATATTAAAGATGGAACTGTTTTGGCCTTACATGATACTGTGGTGTCGTCAGCGTACAAAACACAATGTGCAGAGCAAATGACGTCAGGGAGATCATTAATATAAATAATGAATAGGAGGGGGCCAAGAATGGACCCCTGCGGAACACCTTGATTGGTAATCTTAATGTTAGAGTAAGAGCCACCTGTAAAGACCACATTTTTTCGGTTAAACAGGTAACTTTTCAGAAAATTTAAAGCTGGTCCAGTAATACCATACGAATCTAACTTATTGAAAAGAATGGAGTGATTGAGCGTGTCAAAGGCTTTAGTTAAATCCAAAAAGACTGAACCCGAGAAGTTACCAGTATCAATGGAATGTTTGATGAAGTCTGTCAAAGAAAGCAGAGCATGGTTAGTGGAGCTTCCATGACGAAAACCAAACTGGGAAGGTTTTATAACATTAAATTTCGAAAGGTAAGAACTAAGACGCTTTACAAACAGTTGTTCAATTAGTTTACTTAAAGATGGAAGAATAGAGATAGGCCTATAATTTTTAATATCATCTTTATCGCCTTTCTTGAAAATTGGTATAATTTTTGCACGCTTTAATGAGTCAGGAAAAGAACCTTTAGAAAAAATGAGATTGATTATATGGGTTAAGGGCTGAGAAATTATATGAGCCACCATCTTTAGATGGTGTGCACAAATGTTATCCAGACCGGGAGAAGTATTTTTAAGATTACGAATAGCTGATACTATTTCGTCAGAGGAAGAGGGAAAGAGAAAAAATGAGTGAGGTAAGCGCGGCAAACTAGGAGAAGGAACATTTTTTGAGGAATTGGATGACGAACAAAAATACTCAGAAAACGCATTAGCAATGTCGTCAGAGTGACAATAAGTAGCGTTATGGTGAGTGATTTTCGTTATGGGCGAGTTAATTGTAGGCGAATTCAAGAATTCATTGAGCAATTTCCACTGTTTTTTATGATTATTTTTGTTCTTTATAAATTCCTCATTATAATAGCGTTTCTTGGCAAGTTTTAGCAAAGAGTTAAGAGTATTACAGTAACTTTTATAGCGAAGTGCCAAGGCGATATTAAAGGGTTGTCTCTTAACTTTCCTATAGAGGTTATCCTTCTTTCTGAGACTGGTTAACAAGGCAGATGTCATCCAAGGGCTTTGAGGCTCTTGGTATTTCTTGTTATAAGCAATAGTGTGAGTACTAGAAGAAACAGCTTCTGAGAATAAAGAAGAAAATGTATCAACCGCTGATTGTGGATCAGCTTGCGAGCTAACTTTGGACCAGTCACAGTTTGAAATTGCACTGATGAAATTGTCTTTGTCAAATCGCAGTGCAGTAAAAATTGTGTTGATTTGAGTTATAGGGCTATCAAATGTGATGAAGATGGGGTAATGATCGGTAATATCGACATCAACCACCCCGGACACTCTAGGAATAAAGTTACAAAAAGCATGATCCAAAAGAGTGTTAGAGCCACGTGGGTTGGATCTAGTGTACGAATCGATGAGGCACGTTAACCCGTACCCTAGAAGGCAATCATTATAGGCACTTGTAGTACTTGAATGAGAATCTAATAGGTTAATGTTGATATCGCCTACCAACAATACATTTTTGTTCTCCATTGATAGAGTGTTCAGGACGGTCTCAAGAGCCGATAAGAACTGGATAAGTGAGGAGGAAGGTGAGCGATAGATGCAAGCGAGTATTAAATTTTTTTGATTATGAGTAACCTGTGGCTGTTCAATTTCTATCCAAACTGATTCGCAATATGGGATGGTAATATGAAGGTCCAATCTGCGAATATAATTAATGCCAGAAGAAATGAAAATGGCTGAGCCACCATGGTTGTTAGATGCACGGTGACAGTATTCAGATTTGTACGACGTAAAACCATATAGATTAGCATCCACATCAGAAAGCCAGGTTTCTGATATACATATAAATGAAAAAGAGTGTCTGGTAGAGTAAATGAAACTATTAATGTTGTCGTAATTCCTTCGCAAGCTACGTGCATTGAAATGAACTAGAGAGCGTTGATTGTCAGATAGAAACGAAATAAATTCTTCAGCAGAAAAGGACATGATTGACAGGTACTCGTCAAGGACAAAAAAAATAAAATTAGAAAAAGAGAGAGAGAGAGAGAATTGTCCCTAGAATCGATAACACGCGACTTAGTCGCGTGTTATCCTTCTTTGTTTAGTTAGCCCTTCTTTGTTTCTTCTTGTTATTCTCTTTTAAAGACGATAGTCTTTCTTGGGGGCCTTGGACGCAAAAATTTTGGTCTGTTTGTCTGTTTGTCCGCTCTCAATGATACCCCAAATGGCACCAAATGATACACCGAACGGTCGACCCCATCCGCAGTGCCCACCAATACTGGTCAAGATTCAGCGTTTCTACTTGTGCGATGGTCAACTAAAAAGCAATTATTGCGCATATCTGAGGCACCGTAACAAAATGTCAATATTCTGTATGTGTGTCCTTTTACTAGAAAAGGCATACATAAGTAATTCTAAGGACCGTAGCGTTTATCACGCTGCGCTGGCAATGCAACGCTTGCACGAAAAGGAAAGTGGTGGCACCTACCCGTCGCCTTGCGTTCTACACCTTATCGCCTCCGAGACGGGCGCGCACGCCACGCGCTTCGTTTCCAAGATAACTGCCAGATAGCTAACATGTCTCTCGTGTGACGTGACTTGATGCGCTTGTTCACCTCCGCTGCACACTCGAGGCATTCTAACAAAGCGCGTCCAGAATACCATTTACCCATTTTCTTGCGTAGAACATCAAACAAACGTTTTGTTCACTCTCTCCATACGGAAAACTATCGTCTTTCGACGACATTTGCAATGTAACATGCAGATACGGGGCTAGTTATTTTTTTCCTTTAACTATATTTCTTTATTTTTATTCGTTTCTTTCTATTTATTTGTTGCTACTTCTAAGGTTCAGTGTAAGTATGTTGTGCGCCGCTGTGACGCACCCATTTTTCTTGAATCGGCTGTCGTATAGTTGTTGTAATTTTATGGCTACATGGCGTAACCAATCTTTTCTGTTGCTGCTGAGGCAGCTCAGCTGACAAAAAGAAAGAACTAGGTCGAATGCCATCCGCAAAGACGAGTTCTTGAACTAGAGCTGTACTGTCAAAAAAAAAAGTTGGCTTAAAGGTTGGCTTATTCATGGTTGGTTGACTTATTAATGGTTGGCTTATTAATGGTCGGAAAAAGGTTGGCTTACGAGTGTACTTAATAGACAACCGTAGCGCAGTCAGCAGATAGAAAAACGTCCCAAATCTTTCCAAATTACTAAAGATCTGTTTTTGGCCTAAACGAGAACTTTTCATCAAGCGATATCCAACGCATCGTTTCCATAAATTAGAGTACACATTGCTCTAATTTATGCACAGGGCGAATCGATCGACGCTTGGAGCTTTCGGTGCTTCGTTATAGAAATTAGTTTTGACACAGTAGCAGCTCACACAATGCGTATGTTTCGTAATGTTCCTACAAAAAGAAACAGTAATAAAGATCACGATCCATGTCCACGTTCCTCTTAGTCCACAAACTAACCGTGATTGATTGATTGATATTTGGGATTTAACGTCCCGAAACCACCTGTACCGCCGTGGTGGTCTAGTGGCTAAGGTACTCGGCTGCTGTCCTGCAGGTCGCGGGTTCGGATCCTGGCTGCGGCGGCTGCATTTCCGATGGAGGCGGAAATGTTGTAGGCCCGTGTGCTCTGATATGGGTGCACGTTAAAGAATTCCAGGTGGTCGAAATTCTCGAAGCCCTCCACTACGGCGTCTCTCATAATCATATGGTGGTTTTGGGACATTAAACCGCACATACCAATCAATCAATCCCAAAACCACCATATGATTATGAGAGACACCATAGTGAACGGCTCCGGGAATTTCTACCACCTGTTTTCTACTACACAAACTATACAATACTATACTATACTATACCAATACTATACTCTACTGTATTGTACTGTACTAATATATGGTATACTATAATATACAACTTAACGCTACGCTCTGCTAGCGGGCCTGGATAGCCGAGCGGTTGAGATGCTCACCTTCGGATCGTGAATACGCGGGTTGAAACTCTGCGTCGTCAAGGAATTTTTTCATCGCCAACATTTGCTTCTTCTCTTCCTGTTACTCTTTGCATTCCTACCCGCCACGGTCGCGGGATAGAATCTCAGACGTGGCGGTAACATTTTCCGTCAAGGCGAAAATGGTTGAGGGCCGTGTGCTTAGATTTAGGTGCACGTCAAAAAAATTCAAGTGTTTGACATTTCCGGAGCCCTTCACTACGGCGTCTCTCATAATCACAAGGTAGTTTTGGGACGTTAAACTCCAACAAATATTAATGGTATTATCTCTTTATTCCTCTCTCTTTGCACTCGTTCTGTCAACCATTAGGGCTGTCACAGGTAACGCTGGAGAAACCTGTGCACTTGTTAAAGGGGTGATGCAGACGAGGATGAAGAAGGTCAAAGAGTGCGTGCCAGATCATAATAGTGATTATTTCTTTCCCGACGGACGAATTGAGGTACTGCGTTCTGGCGTAGGCATTGCATCGCGGAAACCCGATTTCCTGCTCTCATTGTCGTGCTAGGAAGGAACACCGCGTTGAAAGCGGCGCCTTTCTATATTTCACAAACGTTGTATGTGACTATAGCTGCCTCAGCAAGCTGGCCGACAGTGAAATGTCGATCGTGCTAGCGGCACTCAAGGAGGTTTTTGCTGTGCGGCAGCTGTGGCTGTGGCTGATGCGCCAGGCACCACGAGAAATGAGAGAGAGAGAGAAAGAGAGAGAGAGACGGAAGCTAGCACTATGCAGTGTACTTGCAGTATATGTATACTCTCTTTTAGTTTTTGTCTATGTCATGGAAAGGGAGAGCGTGTTTTATGGAACAGCTCCTTGGACAAAGTGGGTGCTGGTCCCATTTCCATAGAACACGGAGTGGTAGTTTTTATCATGCTTCTACATTTATGCGTAATCGTATCTACGGTGAACATGCGATGAAGCTGTGAACTGGTCGGTGTTGTTGTTATTGTTGTTGTATGGTTCAAGTCTTTGATTCCCGGCCAGCATGATGCTTGTAATATTGTTCACAGAGTTCACGAAGTAGTAAGCGTGAATACTGACCGTATTGGTACACCAAACATATTGATATCGCAAATTAGCAGATGCACGCGCAATTCTGTGCTTGTGACCTGACTACCGTGCAAGGTTTAGAGACACGCGACCGTCTCTGAACTTGAGCGCCGCGAGCCCCGCTGCGGTGGTCTATAGCGGCTAAGGTACTCGGCTGCTGACCCCCAGTTCACTGGATCGAATCCCGGCTGCGGTGGCTGGATTTTCGATGTAGGCAAAAATCAAGTAGGCTCATGTGCTCAAATTCGGTTGCACGTTGAATTGAAGAACCCCAGGTGGTCGAAATTTCCGGAGCCCTCCACTACGGCCTCTCTCATAATCGTATGGTTGCATCAGAAAATTTGATCTTACTGCATCACAAAATTTGATCAATACTATACGTTTCAACAAGCGTAAGACTTTATTTTTCGCATACGGTTACAGCGCTACCAATATAGAAGCAACAACATTTAGAGATGATATAAAACGTGCAGTATTTGACCATCAACCCCCCCCCCCCACCTATCATGAATCGACGAATTCATAGCCGTCGACTAGGAAAATCGCCAGAGGAGTGCGATTTTAATTGAGGAGGGAAACAGCATCGTTAGTTTCTTGTCTAAAAACTGTCAACGTTCTCAAAGTAAGGCAGTAACGTAAACGATATTTCTAAAAAGGAGCCAGAAAGAAATAGCGCTGAAGGCAGCTCAAGTAGAACCGGTGTTTTGTCGCGGTCTCGATTCGCGGGATGTTCAATCTGCAAGCCGACACCATTCGTTTCGTGGAGAGTGGAGGGAAGTGGGGGGGGGAGGGGGAGCGTCACTTTTGGGGAGAGAGATGCGAATGAGTACAAGGAGGTGGGGGCTGTGACAAGGGAAGGGTGTACCAGGGAGCTCAAAGGCTCGTCTCATCAGACTTAATGGCGCCCAGCGTGCTTCTGATTACGAACAGCCGCCGTCGTCATGGCCGCTTCTTTCTTTCTTTCTTTCTTTCTTTCTTTCTTTCTTTCTTTCTTTCTTTCTTTCTTTCTCTCTTTCTTTCTTTCTTTCTTTCTCTCTCTCTCTCTCTCTTTCTTTCTTTCTTTCTTTTTATAGAGTTCGCGTTCACACAACAAAAACAAAGCGTGCGCAACTTCAAAATGAGCACAGGAAATCGGCATCCCATTTTCGCCTTGCCATTTCTGCCATCTCATTCTCCGCTTGTTTTATTTGTGTATGTACTTACAACACCTTCTTCAACCTCACTGTGCACACATTGGCTTTTTCCCCTTATCTTTGTGATGCCCGTATTCCCCTAGCGGCACATTCTATGTTTTTTTTCTCTCTCTCGTGTTGTATGCCCCGCTTCTATTTTAGTACACGTGTTTTTATTCGTATACGTCCTTTATCCTCCAGAGAAAGAGAAAGAGAGAGAGTGAGAAACAACTTTATTTTCCTATATCCTCCAGAATCCTTGTCTTTACAAGTCCCTCACTATTCTCCTTTCATTCTGCGTTCTCTTTCGATTCAGTGCACCGCATGCAGCCTACGGTGCCTTAGCGTTGACGCTTGGAGATGCGGTCTTTCTCCTTTGGGTGACGCGCATCACAAGCGGCTTTGCAACCGGAGTGCAAACTCTTGTCTGTGGGGATACACTTTCGCGGCTTCCTTTATAATATTCTTCGTCTTTCTCGTTTTGCACGTTCTGCTTTTAGTACATTTTTGTTTCTCATCTGCTCAAGTAATTATGCAGGACTCTGCGTGCATTCGTGCTGTTGTCGTCACCGTCACCGCCATGGTATTGACGCGCCTGAGTGGTTCATGCGTGAAGTGTTATCGTGTTCTTCCAGGCTGGAAGGCCTCTAAAAGGGAGAGGGAGAGAAAGAAAGAAAGAGAAAAAAAAACAATAGAAAAGGAAAACTCACACCTTCCCTCATGAGTTTGCCTCAGACATTTTGAAGGTGACAGCCATTTTCTTTTTTTCCTCAGTGAATGTAATGATTCCCCCTTCTCCACCTCCGAATCTTTCCTTACCTGAAGATATTTCGCAAGGCCTCTTGCCCCGCCACGGTGGTCTAGTGGCTAAGGTACTCGGCTGCTGACCTGCAGGTCGCGGGATTCAATCTTGGCTGCGACGGATGCATTTTCGATGGAGGCGAAAGTGCTGTAGGCCCGTGTGCTCAGATTTGGGTGCACGTTTAAGAGCCCCAGCTGATCGAAATTTCTGGAGCTCTCCACTACGGCGTCTTTCATAATCACATGATGGGTTTGGGGCACTAAACTCACACATCAATCAATCAATCAATCAATCAATCAATCAATCAATCAATCAATCAATCAATCAATCAATCAATCAATCAATCAATCAATCAATCATATCAATCAATCAATCATCGCACTTGCGCACACGCACGCACACGCACGCACCCATACCCTTCGGTTATTCTAGTGAGGAATCACATATAGGTTCAACTAATGCACGTTTTCTCGTTTCCACTGTGTTACATCTACGTAATTTTGATTCGAACGCTGACACGAGAAGAAAAATTGCCCTTAGCTGCCAGATCCGTAACAACGTGACGATATTATTTCGAGCAGATGCTACTACCAGTCGTTTTAAAATTTATCATGCTGTATTTCAACGCGTGACTACTGTACCTCGGTGTGGCGCTCTGTAGCGTTCGAGTACGTGCCTCGAAAGCCATCCTCTTGCGTCAGTCCTCTTTCCCCGCGACTCTGCGCAGGGCTTCTCTATGGTTCGTAGCAATTATGGTCTTTCCCAAGTTTCAATCATGTTGTACACTATATAAGCTAAACCCAAGCACGACATCGAACCCAGTTAAAATTTTCAACTCGTCATCTAGAAGAACGCTGACGAGTCTGCACAGGAAGACATCACCGATTCCGCGCTCACTTGTCGTATAAAACCGCACGTCTCGAACTTTCCGGTGGTTATTCATTCGTTCGAGGCTCTTCAGAGCTGAACACGAGGTGATGCAAGCTCAGTACGACGTAACAAAAAAATAATGCCCCCGATACGAAAGGTGCCAACACAAACTGCAAATGTCAAAAAAAAAAAAAACGCGTAGAGAAAGAAAGGCCTCGGGTCTCCTTTTAGTCCGTGACATCCATGGGATAAAGCTTCCTTCGGACCAATCGCAACAGCACTACTTCTCTGCTCCGTAACATCGCTTTTCATTTTTTTCTTATTCAAATTGTTGCGTTTTTCGGTTTTCCTTCCGCCATGTTATCAAAGAAACCTCGCAGGGCGTGTAGCATATGACCCGGTCGTCGCGGCGTCATTCACATAAGCGAGTTCGCGGATGATAACGACCCTGGAAGGGTGGTTCAAACGAGCGGCCATTTGTAACGCCTTCTCTCTCTTTCTCTCCTCATTCAACAGCAATCGTATACCAGCCTCTTATGAACTCATTCACAGAACCTCGGGCCATATAAGGGCTAAAGCATTTCGCGACTTCACTTGTGAACCAGGAGCCGGTTTTTCTTTTGGGTATTTTTTTTCGCACTCATAACACGATGTGGGACGTGCCCGAGCAGCCAAAGCCTACGCCTTTATGGAAAAAAAAATACGGGGCCATCGTTGCCTCTTCTTCGCGTGATAGCCGAGTGAGGCATTTCGGTGAGTGCAATGCGAGGATGGAGCATGCGCAACCAGACAGACGTGTTCACATGCTCCTCGCACTGTCGCTGCTTCTTCATGGGATGCACTCACCAAAGGAGCAGCGTTATACACCAAGGGAAATATCTACATTGACCTGCCAGACACAGCATAGACACGCACAGGGTTCCCCTTCAAGGGGGGAGGCGGCGGAAGGTTCATCTGCAGCACCTTCTCCCTATTAGGTCAATGTACGAGTCTGACTTTGCCTGTCACCCTCCTCCCCCACGCTAGCGTAACAGCACGTGTGGTGGCTGGTTTAGGAGGTTGTCTGAAAAATATGGCACGTACAATATTCTGTAAGATTAGTTTATCCCATGATATCCACAAAAACTGAGTCCTGAATTCAAATCATAAAATTCGCTTTAAGAATTTCTGATAACACGAAAACTGAGTCCTGAGTTCACATTATAAAATTCGCTTTAATAACTTATGATAACACTGAAAATTCTCTTGACCAGTAGTCATTCAATACTTGAGGTTTATTTACTTATTTGTAATTATTGTCATTCAAAAAATGTTGGCTACACTATCCCAATTTAGTACAACTTAGCATCTATTCAGTATTTTAATAATTTATTTGTTTTTTTTCGGTGAGCAAATAGTGTAGAGAGGTGCCCCTCCGACAACCACATCGTTTTTTTCCTTGGCGCGTAAATTTATTGTCCCACCGCGCATCTTACAGTTTAATAAATTCCCATACGTTGGCTATGTCACGACGCATTTAACGCTATAGGGATGGCCTTCTTGTCTCTACTCACTACTACAGTAATATACTCCTGATAAGAGTATTATTTTGCGTATGAAGTTGTTTGTAAATTATTAGAAGAAACCAATGCGATTTTCAACTTGACGGACTTATGGGAACTTATGGAAACTATTCTGCGACTTTTGGCCAGCCATTAGCAAACACATTTTGCGTGGTGGTACGCCTACAGACCCATCTTTGCTGTTTGAGATGAGTAGTTGAGCATAAACTGATAGCCCCGTGCACTATTTTAGGGGCGAAGGTCCTTAGGGTCGAGCAATGTCGCCTGTCTGTCAGCGGGACACGCTTGGCACATACCTATTCTAGAGCGGGTATGTGCCACAGGGGATGCGAGATGGCGGTACTACGTCTGCGCGTCTATTAGATGGACGCACAGACGGACGCACGGGCGGACGGCCAGACAGACTAGCAGACGGACAGACGGATGGATGAATGCACGAACGAACGGACAGATGTATTCATGTACGGACGGACGCATGGACAGGCTAACGGACGCATGGACGGACGCACGGATGGTCGCGTAGACGGAAGCAAGAACGAACAGTCAGACAGGCTGCAGGTCACGTTGTCCCACTCATCATCATTCACTCTGTGGATATGCTATGATTTTCTCAATAGTGGGAGGTTGCTCTTCAAGACTCAGCTTTATGCTGCATGGTTGTCAGCTGTCGCACCAAACCAGTGAGGTACATTTGTATCACTCGAAATGTCCGAGACATCGACACAATTAAGCTAGATACAATGCAGAAGTAAGAAAAGTTTTCTTTAAATGCTTGCTTACCGCATCTTTCGGACCAGATGACGTGCCGAGTAACTTATGTTAATGTCTTAACTAAGATTTGAAATACTATGGTCATTGTCAAATATTGCATGTGTGTGAAAATGTTCTGTCAATATGAACATATACATAAGTGACTATGTAGTGCGGTCACATAAGTATACTATCTGCTATGAGTGAGTCACGATGCAGAAGAAGCAACTTGTAAAAAACACATTCGCACTAACGTAAACAAGACTCAAACACAAGTGGTAGACTGCAACTCATGCTATACTCTGTTAATACCTGCTTCATGGTAGCACATGCTTTCCATATTCTCTTTATGTTGTCTTGTATTATTTTGTCTCTCTTTCCACCTTTCCTTCTCTACTATTTTCCTCCCATTTTCCGGTGTAGGGCAACAAACCGGGTGCAACCTGGTTAACCTCCCTGCCTTTCCTTTCATTTTATCTCTCTCTCTCTCTTTCTCGATCATACATCATTGGTTTCATAGCGCATGTGCGTGTTACTCTGTACGTGGTGTGTCTTGAGACAAAATTGTGTCAGTTGAATTCCAGCGCTTGTGTTTGCGTCTTGTTTATGAGTTCGTGGATGTGTTTTTGGGCGTAGCTTCATCAATACAACTCCCAACCTGGAAGAAAAGTGCTGAGGTAATGAACGTTTTTCTCTTCAATTTATTCATTGAATTCTTTAGAAAATGGGTAGTAGGGAAGCTCTACAGTCAGTTTCTGCCTTGCAAACCTGAGACAAGGTTGAAATCACAAACACAATAGAGAACACAGCGGTGAACCAGAGCGATTGCTTAGGGTACGCCTTTAGCGAAAAAGCGCTCGGGAATTTGCAGACTTAAAAAAAAACGCAACTGGTCCGAGATAGTATTTCTAAAAACACGTGCGCGCTCAGCAATTTATCCATGTTTCTGGAAAAACCAAAATTTAACCCACTTTGACGGCGTACCAGAATAAAGATATCTCGCAAAAAAACTCTTGGCTCGCCACAGCTGAGTAAGAGAACTCTGGGAGCAGCGGTGCAGCCGGATCACTTTTGACGGATGAGGAAAAGCTCTGGTGGAGCAGGTACCTTGGGAGAGAGAGAGAGAGTGGCTCATCTCGTGCGGAGTGGGAGAGCTGTCGTCGTCTTGCTCCTGACAGGCCACTCCCCTGTCGATCAATTTTGTTGGAGGCTTCGAGCCCTTTTATACTTATCCTACCCTTTCCCTCGGCGGAAACTTGTTGTTTTCTATCTTTACGGTAACCTTCGAAATGGCCTTCGAAGAATCCAAATGTAGCTTCGGTTTTGAAGAGCTTTCTTTTTGTTCCAAATATACGTTGTTGAGTCAGTGTGCTTATTTTTATTAGTAGAAAAGAAATCTCATGAAACCAAAGGGGGCTTTCCTTTTGCGCTTCAACACCCCGTAGATTACGGCTTCGTATACCGTTCGAGAAAGGAATGCAATCGAGCCAACTGTACGCGAGTCGACAAGGAACAACTTTGACGTATCTGCTTTGTATCTGCTTGTTCATTGTAAGTAGAGGTCGAAAACATTTGAAAAGTTTTCAAGTTTGCGAGGGCGGGTTTGTCGTTTCTATAGTGTATTGCCGAGTCCAATTAACGGGATGCACTTGTTAATATCAACCGTCATACAATTTCCACTGAGCGGCTCTGGTGCTGCGTTACTATCCTTGGGCATGTGGGCTAGATTCCCGAGTGCGGTACCGCGTTTATATAAGGGACGAAAATTGAGGGATCCTTAAGTTTCGCCTTTAAGAGTTCAACGCGATTGCGATATCCTGTCCCTAGTGCACACTTAAAACACTCAGTGCGTGAGATGTCTTTGAAACTTGCTATGCACCCACTACGTGGCCTTACGGGAATGGGTGCAGTGACGTGTGTGTTTTTTGTAGTGCGTTACCGGCTTTAAACCGTACTGTCGTTATTATAACCACACTTTGTGACACCCGATGATAATGTACGCTTGTACCACGTATTATAACTGCAATATTTCATGTTGTATTGTGAATCATTGTATACAGGACGTGCGTGTTTGTAAAGCATGAAAGTTATTTTCACTGCATTTCGAGGCACATGAAGTTCTTTTCACTGTATTCACAAACAGATGGGTGGCTGTGGGGTAGAACACCCGATTGCGCAGAATTATGCGCTTCCATGTCCTCTTTAAAATTATTCGCGTGCTCCCTCCATTAAAGCTGTAAGTAGCATCTGTGCTGTGTGTTTCTGTGCCTCTGATCTTTTGCTGTATACCATCCTCGTGACCAGAGCTGAGATTTACGCACACGAGGCTTATGCTGGAGTGATAGCGGTAAGTCGTTGTTCGCCTTCAAAGTATATAGTTTCATTGCACTGCAGTGGGTTAAAACTTTATTCATTGTATTTCTCAGGCGGAGGCCATCGCTTACTGCACAATGCTCGATCGTATATTGATCTTCGTTTGGCTGGTAGATAAGTTTCTCTTGTTTACGGTGCACTTATCTGATTTACGCTTAGTCAGCTTTACAGGGGCGCCCAATTTACTCTCAACTGGTTCTGGGTTGTCGAAACCCAAGACTCCGCCATCGCTTACGCCTTGCGAAGCGGCGCCGCGGCATTTGCAGCGCAAGCTGATTGCAAATAGACGAGGGCATCTTCGCGCCCCACTTAACGACCACACTGTGGCGTGCAGTGTGGGCGCGCAGTGCAGTCCCATGTCGTCTTCTTCTTTTTCTTGTTCTTTTTTTTCAAGGAGGCTTAACGATCTCCCAGTGTGATGGCGACAGCCTGACTGTGCCTAGCAGTGAAGGTTAAGCAGAGCAGAGCTATGTGGCGACAGCCTGATGGTGACAGCCTGAGCCAACCCAGAAGGGGAGGTTAAGCAGATCATAGCTATGCTGTGTTTGCTGTGGCTCGACCACAACGCTCGAAAATTTGTCCTCGGCAACAATTCCCGAGGACGGCTGCCCTGATGGCTGCGTTGAAAGGAAGAGGTCGTATCCGTGCCCGGGCATTCGCCATTTGCGAACGTCAATGGATGAAAATAAACGTGACAACGAATGAATGAACGAACGAATGAATGAATGAATGAACGAACGAACGAACAAATGACTGAATGAATGAATGAATGAAAGCTCGGAGTATGCGGATTTCTTTTATTGGTTTTGATATATGCGAAAGCAAAGTTGGGACGTATATTGTTTTCGAACAATAGTCGTTGTTGATGGCGTGAGCTTCTTCTGTTGAAAACTTTTGTTTGCTTGTTTTCGGTTACATCGCTCAAATTACGCTTTGCTACCCGTGACGTGCAGGTATGATAGTTGTAGCACTACTGAAAAGAAAGAGATGCGTGACTACATTGTACAGCGCAACTGGTCGACGGGACACAGGATGATGCACATAACACAGTCATGATTTACAAACATGCCCAATCTTTCACTTTTGAAAGATATGCACAGTAAACGACGACCATTGTTTTTTTTTTCTTGGAGGGGGGCAAAACGTGTGCAAAGATTGCGAACCTTTCTCAGGATGCATTGTTACATATGTTATAGTACTTCGATAGTTGAAGAACTGTATACAGCTCCTCAAGTTAGGTGGGCTGATGAGATTGAGAAGTTCGTGGGTACAATATGGCAACTGCAAGAACAGGGCTGAGTTAATTGCCACAACACGGCAGAGGCCTTTGCCCTGCAATAGGTGTAGTCAGGCCGATGATTGATGATGATGATGATGATGGCAGTGCTCTGCATGCTCATTACTGGTTCGTTGTTAATAATGCGTTTAACAAGCGTTATTGTAGCATAGCGTCCTAATACGTGTTTGACCATGCGACATAAAGATAGCTACAGGGCGTTATAGGCCTTTCTATACGAACACTGGGCAATTAGACTGTGGTCAACAATCAAGTATGCGTTAGAGGCACCGAGGCCGATGGTACTTCAGTTTGATTCCCGTGATCCATAGTCCTTCGAACCGTCACTCAGGGAGTGAGGTGTAACGCTTTCATTTTTTATATCGAGTTCTATTCCAACGCTCACTTTCTTTTTTGTATCGCTTTAACATCATGACTTGTTTTTTGCTTCCTTTTTTCAAATTCCAAGTAATAAACCAGAATTTTTGTGCCTATTTCTCCGACTTTCAATTTTTATTTCTCTCTCATTCACATGCATTAGCCAAAGCCTGTCAGAATCACTTGAAAAAGGGAGGGAGAGATGGCGAGGAAGGCCGAGACGTTGACCAGATTCTCAAAGTGGTAGTCAATCCGAACATTTCACTTGCCGAGGGTATTTTGAATCTCGTATTCTTGTATAGAAACGGGGAACTTTCATTTTATGAGAAAAAAACTGTTCGGCAGGCATTTTACATATTGGTCGTAAGCTTTGGAATTGTTTCTTTTTTTTACAGATGATTCAGTACACCAGAACCCAAGCAGAATACCAACCTGGCGTCATGACGAAGAGCAGCCACAAGTGGTGACACCACAGTAGTATATCATTTGTTGAAGAAGCAATCGTGGGACCCGAAAGAAGGCATGTCATTTTCAAGTGCGCTGCTATTCGCATGCCTCGGCTGCCAGTCTTTTACGCTTCCCACAATCGTTGGCGCAGCTAAAGTGCTAGCCTGCGGATCTGTTCTCTCGCCACATTTTGGTTTACGGCCTCCAATTTCGTTGGCGCGTCGGAGAATCGAACCGCGCTGACCTCTCATGCACCACCCAATGTAAAACGCGGATATCCGGACACACAAGCTGCCGCGGCCGGACTGCCGGATACGTGGTGTAGAAAGTCAGAGGGAACAAAAGGCACTGGTTCGAGGCTCTACACTACCCTTTTCTCTGAAAACAGTATATGATCAGGTTAGCCACGCAGAGGGAGGGGAGGAGGGTGCTTTCGTATCAACCCTGTGGGCACGTCTTCACTAACAGAAGCGAAAATGGAATGCAGAGTAGAGCGGAAGGGGAGTGAGGTAAAAAGAAGGTGACAGTGAAGGAGGCAGGCGATGTGATTGATCACGTGTCCGTGAGGCGTGGCGTAGCGTATATATATTTTCTGAAGATCGACACAGCGGCCATGCAGTCAACGTGTATTGCGCTGAATTGATGCAGCTTTTGTCGGCTGGGGAAACAAGGTTTCCTTACTTGTTTGTGAGGCGTACGGCCAAAAAAAAAAAAAAATGTTGCAAGGTATTTAATGCTGCAGAATCGGACCAATCAGGAGTGATATTCGCATATTTAAAGGTGTTATGACATTTTGTATACCATTTAGTAGGGTGCTATGCTGAAAACCTATAAGTACCTAAAAAATCAGTGATCCCGCAAGTTTAGTAATCTAGCCTACGTATATAAAAAGCTGGGGCAGCTTTGTTCTACGAGGACATAATTGTACAACACTCATTTTTAAGTTTCCTCAGTTTACTCGTTCCTATGTTTATCAAAAATATTGGTGTGCATTCACAAAAAATTATTACTTAAGAACTATTAGTCTTGTACTGTAACTATTCTTTTGTTAGCTTTTGAAATAATACCAAGTTTTTGAGTTACTGTCAAGTGGCACAAAAAAATTTTCTGCACCGAAATTCACACTTAAGTGCGGTAAGTTTTTTAAAGCGTTACATTGAATTATGCGATGCATCAAGCTAACTTCTGTTATTTTGCATGTTTCATTTAAGTGGGTTTAATTGCAGATTTTTTTATGTCTTGTTTATAGCACCTTCCGCCCCATTCGGAGTAACATGCCTGTATAGAGTCCTGATAAGCTCTCTGCGGCACCATCGAAGGCTTTTTTTTATTTCTGGATTGTTTACTTCAATTTCGGAGGGGGGTGACATAGATTAGGACTTAGTTAGAATGGCAGGCTCTTGGTATCCCATTCACCACTCGATCGCCATGTGTACAGATCAGACTCAGGCACCGTATTTGTCTAGATTGCGCCGTCGTGCTGTGCAGAAAGGCGTTTTTAGAAAATGCGGAAAGGCAAGCGCTATAGGAGGCCCCATATGGCCGTGACGCAGTATTTGGGATAGTCATGTCGATCCAACTGGACGGTTGGCAACCCTCATTCTCTGCGGCCCATCCATACTAGTCCAATATTCGAGTGCTCCGCCTCTTAAATGGGTGCAGCAGTTCTCAAGCGTAGTGGCGGTGTCACCTTACGTTGGACTGAATAGAGAATACGCACACGAATTACATCAAGAGACGTCGCTGCGCCAACACTTGTGGACTGCTTGCACAACGACGTCGACCATCCAGCCCCGAAGTGTGCGTGAAACGCTTCGCAATCGTCTCGGCCTCAGTTGTTCTAAATACTTTAACCCTGAGTATTATAAAACAAAGTAGCAAAAACGAGCTTTCTCGAAAAAATGATTCAAGCAGTGAAACCGCACTTATAGAGTAGCGTGAAGTAACGTTCGTTTTGACAACATTGTAATTTCTTATTTTCAACGTAAAGGAGGGACCAAGCAATTAAACGTATAACTTAAAAAACAAAACAGGACAGCGTAGCACATAGAATAAACGAGCGTCTACTATTTCAATTAATACCCTGATTATTAGTATTTCTGATCAGTAATTTTGTGATTAGTGCTCAATGAATCTTATGCGTCACTTGTTGTTTTCTTATTCCTATATATGATGGAAGAACCGTATTGCGCACTTTGGCTGGAAACTGTTGCTGCATTGACAGTTTGGGCCTTACCTCGGGTTTAACTATATAGGTCAAATCAGACACAGAGAGAGAGAGAGAGAGAGATAAATATGCAAGGAAAGGCAGGGAGGTTAACCAGACGCACATCCGGTTTGCTACCCTGCACTGGGGAAGGGATAAAGGGGAGAAAAGAGGTTGCAGAAAGATAAGGTACACACAATCACGAGCTTACTCGGGGAGCACACACAGTCTACAGGCGGTCGCTCAGGTTTGTTGACTTGAGGTAAAGTAGCAGTGCTTTTGTTTTTTTCTGCGCAACTGAGGCAGATGCCCAAGGTCCTAGTATCTTCTGCACACAAAATGGTCCGGGGTCAAGTTGACTCAAAACCATCCGGAGCTGGCATCGCTGTGTGTCGTAGCAAGCGCAACTGCACAGGACGTGTTCGATGGTCTCTTCAGCTGCGCAGTAGTCGCATGTAGGAGTGTCTGCCATACCAATGCGAAAGGAGTACACCTTTGTAAATGCAACACCCAACCAAAGGCGGCATAACAGTGTCGCATCGGAGCGGGAAAGTTGTTATGGTAGCTTTAGCTTGAGCGAAGGATCCAGTTCATAAAATTGACACCCTTGGAAGCTGGTAGACGACCAGAACGTGCGTGTGAGATCTCGAGCCAACAGGTAAAGTTGTCTTGCTGCATCATTCCTTGATAGAAGAATCGGGACTACACGGGTTTCTTCATGGGCTGAGCGGGCTGCATCATCGGCTAATTGATTTCCGGTAATACCGATATGTCCAGGCAGCCATTGATATATAATATCATGCCCTCGTGCAAGAGCTTCATGATGGCAATGTCTTATTTCTTCTACCAGTTGGTCATGACAAGAAAGCAAACATCTGTTGCTACCGAGAGAGGACCGGCGCGGAGCTCGAGATCATCGGAAGAGCGCTGTGTACGTTCACGAACGTTCTCGCAGATGGCGCTCGGGAAAGCCTTCGTCCGAGCACTCGGCGTATACAATGCCGGTGCAGACGAGACGCGGCTGATGGTGCCGGCGCGCCGCGCCCGCTATGACGCTCGAACTGAGGGGCAACACCGGCATATGCACGCTGGCTCTCGCGACGGGCCACGAGTGGGCCACGTGATGCCGTGCGGATCGCCGCGCCCTCGCTGAATCGAGTGCGACCGAATCGACTCTTGTCACGAAGAGATCCGGAATCTCTCGGAACGGCTTCGATTCGCATGCAGGAAGGGCGTGCTACCGCGAGGCCAAAGCTCTACACACACAGTGCGGTTTCCCCTTCGAGCCTGGAAGTGACCAAAGGCTGGTTGTGTACTCTTGTATCCGTGATAAGTTGCGTCTCCGCAGGGACGCTGTCCTTGGAACCGGAAATGACCGGATAAATGTCACGTTTGTTGTTCGCTCTGCGCAACGTGTGTTGAGCGAAGGGCCAGCATAACGGCACCTTTGAAAACTTTGAAGTTATCCTGGTTAACCGGTGACCAGTGTTCCATAACGTATGCTCTTTTTGGTTCACTGTGTTTAAACGGGATCTTCGATCAAGCAAAGTCCTGAACGTGCGTTCTATCGTGAGTGTGTGTGTGCGTGCAGTGTAGTACAGTGCAGACTCGTCCCAAAACAAACTCTCTCTCGCCAATTTTGTTCGTAGGATTCTTCATCGTCGGCTAACCAAGCTGTGTTGTGTGCTAGTGTGAGATTCGCCGGCTGGTTTGCGCGTACACTATTCGAGAGACAGTGAACAAGTCGCCCGGTTCGTTTGTGGTGCGGTAGAGGAAAACGCCTTCACCATAGGTGACAAGACTGGATTACGCCTCACTGAATTTTTTGCGATTTGCCCTCAAGTGAGTGAATCCAACATTGCTGCTTTTTTTAAAAGTAGGCAGTTGTGGTCATCTAAAGTGGTGTTGAAAGAGATTGTGCAAATCCAATTGATGTCAACACGTGCTTAAATGGCCCCTAAATGACTTAATCTGAAAATACCATAAAAGAGCGTGCTTTAATCTGAAAATACCATAAAAGAGCGTGCTTTCAAATACTGACGTCTCCCGTCTTTTTGCCCCAAATAATGATGCCAGCCGTCTGTTCAAGAGACGTAACTTGGAAATAAGTTGCCGCGCTGCAATGGTCTAGTGGCTATGGTACTCGGCTGCTGACCCGCAGGTCGCGAGATCGAATCCCGGCTGCGGCGGCTGCATTCCCAGTGGAGGTGGAAATGTAGGCATGCGTTCTCAGATTTAGACGCTCGTTAAAGAACCCAAGGTTGTCTAAATTTCTGGAGCCCTCCACTACGGCGTCTTTCATAATAATACGGTGGTTTTGGTTCGTTAAACCTTACATATCAA
The DNA here is from genome assembly GCA_013436015.1 of Rhipicephalus annulatus. Classification (NCBI taxonomy): domain Eukaryota; kingdom Metazoa; phylum Arthropoda; class Arachnida; order Ixodida; family Ixodidae; genus Rhipicephalus; species Rhipicephalus annulatus. The sequence continues at coordinate 67,136 of WOVY01010603.1, read as the reverse complement.
TCAAGAGACATGACTTGGAATTAAGCTGTTGGTTTATCTATTCTCGAGGGATGTCATTTGAGAATTTTTTCCTGTTTCTACTTTGTCATGCAATCACATGGTATATCAGCCTTGTGGTGCGGGACTATTGTGCGCGATAAAGTTATTTTACTTCGTTTTGATTGTTTCCGACTGCGCTAGCGCAGACAACATTGCAGTGTGCAGCTGAAAGTACCTCATCATGATAGACGCAACACTTTGTACTGTTATTGTCCTCATGTTCTATCGCCAAAGAGGATATAGCTCCTGTACACCACGCTGCCATGGGAGAAGAGTGAGGGCAACAAAGAAACCGTGCATTCTCTCGTCTTTGAGTTCGGAAGGGCTGTAGCGACCCTATAACTGCAACAGCTAGGGTGGTTCATTCGGCCCAGACACTCGTCAATAATTATAATCAAGCAGTGAACGATGAGTATAAACACAAACCGAAACGGGTAGCTGCGCTCCATCCTCCATGTTGGGTAACAAATGACATCACAAAATTCGTATTTGATGACGTCACGAAATCCGCAACGCACAGCCAATGCTGGCCAGGGTGGACACATTCTTTATTCATTCTTTATTCATCAGATACCCCGCAGCGCCGGAAGGCGTTATAACAGGGGTGTTACATCAATAAATGACGTACATCTCCGTTCACACACGCAATACAACTTTGTTCACACATAAATAACTGAAATATATTTTCGTTCACACACATAGTAGAATTTTGTTCACACATCAATACATCTTCGTTCAGGTTACAACACGGGTTTACAGCAGTGAATAAAATACACCTTCGTTCCCACTATATACTTGCATTTCAGTTAGCCTGTTCCACTGTTTAATCGTTCTAGGAAAAAATGAATTGGCATACATGTTCGTTTTAGCTGGGTATTCCCGAATTTTGCAACTATGATCAAAACGTTTTGAAGTGTAATGAGGGTGTAATGAGGGTGTAACATTGCTCACTTGCCCCTTCTGACACGCGAATAACGAATTGGCGATGCCATCCGACGCGGAATCGAGCTGTGCCAGCTCCTCAGAGCTTACCAGTGACAAGTTCAGCGATGATTTCAGTTACTACATCCTGAGCACGGAAGCACCGCCTCTTGATTTCGAACCCCCGGAACGCGAAGCATCAAACGTGCCCTGAATATATCTTATCGTTTTGCAATATTGTGCATGATAGTGTAAGACCCAACGTCAGCGCCGACTAGCACTCTGTATACAGCTGACGAAACGACTGTGCTCGTGTCATCATCGCCTCATAGAAGAAAGCACGCGCTGCATCCGTTTGCTGGACAAGGCGGGGTTTTGAAGAAGAGTACGCATTTACGTCACATGCACAGGGTGGCCAGCGTTCACAAGTGTGATTCTTGGATTGGCTACCAATTTTTAACATTGTTTTATAAAACAAAACTAAATGGCTTGCGGTTTCATAATTTGGCACACATCACAACGGTACCGACCTGAGCACATGTTGAAATATTTATTGAAATCGGTGAATATCGAAAAACTGACAGAGTTACCCTTTAAGCGACTTCTCCGCCTGAATGCTTACCTTTTACATTATCGCTCGCCGAAGTGCTCAGTCCATATGAATTCTCGCCCGGCACCAAGGCAACACATGTTATGGCGTCAGTTTAGGCGAAGCGCCCCACCGCGGTGGTCTTGTGGCTAAGGTACTTGGCTGCTGACCCGCAGGTCACGGGATCAAATCCCGGCTGCGGCGGCTGCATTTACGCTGGAGGCGGAAATGTTGTAGGCCCGTGTGCTCAAATTTGGGTGCACGTTAAAGAACCCCAGGTGGTAAATTTCCAGAGCCCTCCACTATGGTGTCTCTCATAATAATATGGTGGTTTTGGTACGTTAAAAACCACATATCAATAAATCAATCAGTTTACTATTCGGCGCATTGTGCCACTGTGTGGGGTTTACTATCCCGCAACTAATTACTGGTACACCACATCTCAAACATTCAGTAATATTGAGAGAAGTCAGTACTTCAGAGTGGTAGCACGCATCTTCGCTCGCATGTACGACATAAGCTGCAGTAGTATTTTAGTGGCATCGGTATTAGCTCATAGATAATTTCAATATGTGATAATAATATATAAGCTAAATGAAGTGTTTCCTGTGGTTAACCTAGCTTGATTTTTCTCGGTAGATTACACTTCACTGCCTCGTAATACGTCAAATAAAACACACCCGGAGGACGTGGAACTAATGGCGCATGGCGCTTTCTAGCAAACCGTGCCTGCAAATTGCGTTCGCGGCCAAAACGCTAGAGTGGGCAGCAAGTCGCCACTCATTTTCCTCATACGGTCTCCGGCCAGCAGCTCTCTAGTGAGCAGCACTCTCGCTTAAGCCGAGCTGTTACCTCGACGGTGGCGAAACGCTCAGCGAGGGCGCAATAAAGGACGCTCTCCAAGAGCCGAGCAACACTTACGACAGGTGCTGATGGGAGGCATTTCAGTTGCCGAATTAAGCCCGCTTAGATTTTCTTCACGGCGCTCCGGACCTTGAGCTCTCGTGGTTTCTCGCTCAAGCGCGTTGCATATTCCTTCACCGTCTCTTCTCTCTCTCTCTCTTTTTCCGTATCTTTCCCGTATGCTCCTCATCATCATTCGAGTTACCTCCCTCGCAGGCATTCTCTCTTTCTCTACGTTTATATGAATCGTGGTGTGTATGTTCATTCTGAGTGCATGTTTGGGCTTTTATTTGTACACTTGCACTTGGTATGAATAATAATGATTAGATGAAGATTCTACACTAAAACAAACAAACCAACAAACATTAAACAAAAAAACAACATGCATTACTTTCTTTCGCAGAGACACGAAGAGACACGTTAAGTCTTCCCACTACTCTCTTAAGAGCGTCTAATAATTTCTAAGGGGTTGTATTCCCCTATATGGAAAAAGTCATACCCGTGCAAAGTGAGGATTAACAGAAGTAGTCAAACGACTTTATTTTTTTATTAGAATTCCCATCTTGATGGGCCAGGTGTGCGCAACAGGAACCGCAAAAAGAATGCGCAATGGTGGAATTTGGGAAGGTCCGATAACTAATAATATTGCCACAGGAAATTACCATTGCTCCGCGCAACGGGGACGCTGGGAACCAGAGAAACCCTATCGGCACGGCTACAAGCGACCTCACTGCCCGAGCCGGCCCTGCATGTGCCCGGTACTCCGCCGAACAGCCAACGCGCGCGAAGAAGAAGAGAACGAGGGGGCTCGAGGCAGAGGCTCACGAGGACTACCGCCCTTGTATATTCTTGATTGCTGTGCGTCGTTCGCTTTGGGCACAAGTTCGCCCTTAATAAACTGTGTAAATAGAACATCGTTGTTGTGAGGCTGCTACATTCGTTACATTTTCTGGTGGAGGTGCTGGCCATCTTTACCGGTTTTGCCGATATCGCCAAGCTGGTCTTCGAGGATTTGCGGTCAACGCACCGTGTCCGCGAAACGGCGAAAGGCTGTCCGACATCGAGGAATACCTGTGCTCACGTCAGAGCTTCGACCTGCTTCGTCGTCACCAACCGCGGTCACCATCCCCTCTACGTCAGCGCTCGCCAAGCCCACGGGAAACTGAAATGGGCGACATGTGGAGGCGAGGCCGCTGGTGATTCGAAATACGAAGATCCTCCACTGCGACACCAGCGTGACGACGACGACGACTGTCTCCAGGTAAAGAAGTGCAGTAATGAGAAGATAACTTCAGACTTGCCGTTGGTAATTGACGGGCTAGAGCTCATGGCTTTAATCGATACCGGTGCGGATTACTCTGTGATAAGCTACGATATATCGAAGTGCCTCAGGAAAGTTCTGACCGAATGGAGTGGACCTCAAGTACGTACGGCAGGCGGTCACCTTATTACGCCTCTCGGCAGATGCGCCGCAAAAGTTGAGATACGAGGTTTCACTTACGTTGGTGACTTTGTTGTCCTGCCCGTATGTTGGAGAAAAGTTATACTCGGAATAGATTTTCTGCAAGCAAATGGTGCCATTATTAATTTGCAGAGGTCCAGCGTATCATTTTTGACGGAACAAGCTATAAAGGTAGCTCGAGCAGACGAGCAATACACCACTCCACTGCGCATCGTCGATGATGATGTGACTGTACCGCCGCAGAGCAGTGTATTGGTTCTAGTCAGAAATGATACGTTTAGTGACTACGAAGGTGTGGCAGACAGCAACATGGACGTTTTCCTGAAAAGAGGTGTTTGTGTGGCACGAGGGATTATCCAGCTACGAAACGGGTACGCAGACGTCCTCCTGACAAATTTTGGGAACGAATTCCAGCCCATCGCAAAGGGGACAGCCATAGCCTTTCTTCATGAGATTTGTGAAGCCACAGAAATATGCAGCCTTGAAACGACGTCAACGGATATGAAACCAACATCTGATGTCTGCGACGTAATATCCGTAAATCCCAAACTTTCAGTGATCCAACGTCAACAGCTATACGACCTTGTACGGGAATTTGGCAGCTGTTTCTCCAATAGTTCAAAGGAACGACGCACAGCAATCAAGAATATCCAAGGGTGGTAGTCCTCGTGAGCCTCTGCCTAGAGCCCCCTCGTTCTCTTCTTCTTCACGCGCGTTGGCTGTTAGGCGGAGTACCGGGCGCATGCAGGGCCGGCTCGTGCATTGCGGCTGGCTTCGTCGCTTGTAGTCGTGCCGTTAGCGTTTCTCTGGTTCCCAGTGTCCGCGTTGCGCGGAGCAATGGTAATTTCCTGTGGCAATATAGACAACTGTCTTTGTGCAGTACTTATATTCACTGCTCATTTATTTCTTTTCTGTTCTTCTTTCTCGCACATCTCTACACTAACCATCCCCAATACCACAGCGCAAGATATATAACTGTATGCCTGTCTGGTTAATGTTCGTACTTTCTTGATTAATCTCCTTTCATTACCTTCAATACTATAACTATGTTGTGGCATGATATATATATAGTAACATTATTATTTATTTCTTCCTTCCTTGTCGCTCTTCCCTGTTGGTTTTAATTAAAGTTGTGAATAGCATAGAAAAACGAGTTCTAAAGATTACCCATCTTTCGTGCTTCCTTAATTTCTGTTATCCGCATTGCTCTTGGACGCGGCGTTCTTTTCCACAAGGAAGGGGTTTGCTTAAAATCGTTGCACGGACTGGAGAAATAATGCAGTTGGTAAAATCGCTATATAATTCACACCTGAGGCACGCACAAATGTTTATTTAAATACTGCAATTACCGCCTAAACGAAAAACAATGCCTAAGTGAGGAATGCATGTTTCCGGTATTTCGGCTTACGATGGTCACGCCAAGTGCTTGCCCGGGTATACAGTTTACTGCGACCGCCGGTAGTGGCGCGCTGCTTTTCTCTTCACTAGAGTAACTGTATATAGTCACTCTACTCTTCATGTTTGTGTCGGTACTAATGGAAGGCTAGAAGATGACATTCGTTAGCGAGGTATTCATTCTGCGCTTTGAAGCAACGGCCGCTTGATCTATCATTCAGCTCGGAGACAGAACTGAAAAACCCGTGTTGAAAGACGGCGGTAGCCATTGGACGTGGTGTCTGTTCAACGGGCTCCTTTTGAAATGGAAGGTGAAATTAGTAAAAAAAAAGATACTGGGTGCAATAAAGAAGTATCATTCGCAAAAAAAAGGTAGACTGTGTGTATAGTTTTCGGGGTAGGAGAGGGGGTCTTCAGCTATGGGTTTTTCTGGTAGGATGCTGTAGAATTTGCTGAGCAAAAGCTTCTCTTCACTCACCTATGGAATTATAAGTAAAAAAAATAAATGCAGAGCAAGAGATGTCGAATAGTAGTTCCTGGCATGTGCGTAATACCTTATCTATAGATGCTCCATCAAACGGGAGGAGGGCCCGTCGGCTTCGGCGTCATCTCAACTGATACAAAAAAAGCCCTCAGATGATGACGTCATCAGGTCAGCTCAGCCCGAATTTGTGACGTCATCAAGGCGTTTCTATGTTGTCACATAACATGGCATCACGTAATGTCAGCGCACCAAATTGGCGTTTGATTAAAGGTGGACTGATTCCAGAGGCTGGTCAATAAAACAACGTGTCATACAAAAACTTTTCAATGTCTTCGATCTCGGAGCCAATGCAAAATTACGTCGGGTACATAAATCTCTGCATGGGAAGAGGACGGGGGACGATGTTTCAATATAATTGAATGGCAAGAACAAGATGGTTTTCGTCTTGAAATTATCTAAGGCAAACTCATAAGAGATGGCGTGAATTTTTGAAAACATCGCAATACGAAAGCTTCTTTTTTTAAAACTTGAATCACTTACAGCAGACACTCAACCACAGATGTTATCAACTTGTCGCACGCAGGATTATATCGTCTAATACTCATACTGAAAATGCAGGAAATGAAACCCGCCTAACCGTTCATCCGCGCCATTAGTCGTCTAACTAAAAACCGCCCCCAATTCATTTCACGAGTGTAGGCAAAGAACGTGAGATGACATTCCTACTTTCTAAGAACACAGCGCTTCAGGGACATAATACAGGTAGAAGAACAGATAGTACCACCGAAAACAAAACTATATAGCCCCAGTCATGCTAGCGCTTAGCTTAACGTAGCAATGGTTAGGTTGTCAACAGTGCACTTCGTGTATGCATTTTATTCAATAATAGTAATGGAAAACAGGGAGAGAAGTTTGTATACGCCGTTGAATAATGCAAGATGAGCTTGGAGTCAATTGGAACGCAGTATCTCTGTGTACTCTGTGTCGTGACTACGCCCCATTTGCCATCAGCGTTTTGCTAGCAAGGGTCTCGTGTGCCTCGCAGCAACAGTCTTCCTTCAATCGCATTACTGTACCTTTTCACCAAGCTGGTACTGTTTAGACGTAACCCTGTAATTTAAGCAAGGCCCAGCTTCACATTAAACGTTATTATCGTAAGTAATAATAGAGGAGGGCCGCGTACCTTCCGCTATCGCTTAGAGGCTCTGCTGCATTGCTGCCGTTTGTGATGTGAAAGGTTCAGTTTCGGGAAATCGCGGGCACGTTATGACCAGAGTAGAACGGGATGAAGCGGTGCATCGAGTGCGTGATAAAGAAGTACTCCACGTGGACAGACGTACTCTGGGGCAGTACGCTACAGTGTCTTCCATCACTACGGAGGTGCTCTAGGACATAAAACTTGCTACTACCGATAAAGAAAAAAAATTGTTATACAGCGGTATATTGTCTTTTCGATAACTGATTATGAAACGTAACTTTCATGATTGCTTAATGTGGGAAAGAAGTGTAAATTTAAGGGCTCGGTTTTTCTTTCTTAGATACAATATTAATGATATCTAACAGACAGAGAAGCCAAGGAGACTATAGAGGTTGTTATGAGATGTAACCGCAAGGTAAATGCGATGAATGAAAAGTGGACAAAAAGGTTACTTGCGACCGGCTGGATCCGAACCTTCGAATAACACATCCGGTGTTCTACCACTGAGCTATGGTGGTGGTCATCCCTGTGTCCATGTTATAGGGTATCTACGAGCATTTAAACGTGGAAGCTTCAGTCAGGGCCGTCAGTAGCCACTATAAGCTCACGCCACACACAGAGTGTGGCTTCCCAAAACAACTGAACATTGCCCTCTGGAAAGAAATTGGGCCCTATTGTTTAATATTAAACACTTTATGAACCCATGCGCTTTTCAAGGCGACAACATAATTTTATCAGATTGTTCCGGCGGGTTCGTTTTGCATATAACCGGGGGCAGTGTTCGCCAACGAGCTTTTTTTGTCAAATATGATTTTTTTGTTCACTGATTTCCCGTTCATTTACGGCTGTAGGGTATCTGTCACGTAAATCGTCCCAGCAGGCTTAGAAGCCGCTATCATTGCGACTTGGAATGAGGCAGTTAATAGGAAACTCTGGCGCATATACAGCATTCGAAGAAAAAAAAAGGGGGGGGGGGGGGGACTCTCGCCATTCACCCTCAAGAGCAAAACGGCATAGTGGAATCGATGCTCCGCGCATAGCCTTCTCAATGGCGACCATGGGTTCTTTTTTCGGTGCATGCTTTAACTGCACCACAAGAAATGTCTGTACGCGTAACATTAGCCGTTTGAAGCTATACTAAAGCGCTTTTTGCAAGTGCAGTTGCACAGCGTCCACTGCACACAATTTTTACTTTTGCAATTCAGCGAAGGCCCACTATACGTGTCCACAAGGCAATTCACGAACCTCCGCAGCTGTTCACTTTCTTGATAGTTTTGCACATGATGATTCGTTATGTTCGCTTTGTATAGCGGGTGGCCCTTTAAAATACGCAATTTTCGTGAATGTTGCAGTTTTTGAAGCCTGGCGCAGTTCTACGGTTCTACCCCACAATATTACTTGCGTTAAGGAGGCTTTTTTTCAGTGTACACGTGCACGGCAATCATATAGTATTTTTTCTACGAAGCCCCTTTAACCAGTGGCGCCGTTCTAGTGAAGAACACACGCTTACCACGCCGTGGGTCTGGCTTGAATTTTGAGTGGAGCCCTAGATTTTCATGATCTGTTTTATATGCAATATTATCGATTTTTATTTCCCGGAAAACGGTGATTAATCGCTCACAACCTATGCCGTCAATGCCCACTCTGCAATTTTTGCGATACGACGTATTTATTGCTAACGCGTTAATACAGGGGTAAAAGACGGACAAACACTACCTTGTCACGATGGCATTCTTTTTTGCTTGCGACGTTCTTTAAAGGCACTAAAGTGGCTTAGTGCCTCACAAATTCACCGCCGTAAAAACACCAGGCCTGCGCGGAAGGCACAGCACAGTCGCAGCGAAAGCTAGAAGAGCGGCCAGCCTTAAATTTCGAAACACTCATTGGGTAACTACTGCAAGCACACTTGCTTGATGCCCACTAGGTCATTATTAATAATTCTATTTGGGTAGTATACTGGCATTCGCTATGCTATTTTTCGTCATTCTTCTGCGAAGCGTGGTATCCGAAAAATTACTTGCAAGAAATTTTGTGCCAATTGTTCATGCAGTGTCTGACAACAATGAGGAATTATGGCTGAAATAGGTATGCGCCACAATTAATAGAGGAGCAAGAACAAGCATTTGCGATGGGACGGCCCACTCGTTACGCTATTTGCATTGTGCGACGACTGGTTTTTCGTTCGCTGTTTTAAAACGCTTTATAGGTCGTATTCACGTGATTGCTTTCCCAACATCAGGCCTGCCTAAGGCAAGTTTGACAATGAGTCGCAAGCACCAAAAAGAGCCTGACTGATAGTACTCCTTACGACTTGTTTATGTTGTTGGGACTTTATTCATTATGGAAAAGTCGCATGATCGATAGACACGCCAAGCCACCACGGTCGACGAGATCTGTCTTCCGAGAAGCAGCTGCTCAAGTGCGCAGTGTTGTCGAGGCTTTTGACCCCGTTCCGGAGTGGCTTCCCGTTCTTGACGCTTGTGTGTGTTTGCCTGACTTCTGATGAAGTATGTTCTGTGTACTTTACTGGTGATAATGTCATTCATTAAAGAAAAAAACCCCGGTGTAGCTCAGTGGTAGAATGCTGGGCTGGCAACCAGCGGACCCGGATTCAAGCCCCACTTTGTCATTGGTGCTATAGGTTTTTTTTCTAATTTCGCAGATCTGGTTACGGACACCGGCGGACAACTGTGCGTGACCCGAGTTGTGATCTTATAACAGCTTTCGCTGTAAAAATTTTAGAATACGTCCAGCATGAGCGGAGCTTGGACAAGTCGGCTCCACTCACGGTGACTGAAACAATGAGCGAGCGCGCCATACTCAAATAAGCTAATGGCGGACATGATGGCTGTGACGAGGGATTATCGAGCTTGTAGTGCCATTCGTTGAGAGAAGAGTGAGCAACGCTCAGCCTATCTTGAGAATGTTTTGTGAATTCCACGCCACTGGCTGCGCTATAATATTTCGCTCAGGTGTTCCCTGTAGCCTCAACTGCCCATCGCAGCGTTTGCTGGCCACGCTTAAAACGTATTGCAGGGCCCCTTTAAGAATAGCTCTTCTATTCAACGCACAACGCCGCCACACCAATGGTCTCCATTAGGCTAGAAGTCGGTCTTTAGGGTGTTGCTCGGCTAATAAGATTGTAGATGTGTTCCGAGGTGTCAGCGACAGTGGGTGACCGAATCGTGTGAGCGGAATAGAGCTTGGAGAGTAGGAGCGGGTAGAAGTAATTGCTTTTTGCGTCGACATGACTTGGCCGCCGAAGCAGTCATCCGCCCAGCCCCGCTTTTCTTCATTTCGGATGGAAGGCAATACTTCGGGTGGTGAGAGTTGTCGCATGTGTGAAATAAAGTATTAGCGAGAACTTACTTGGAATTTCGAAAAGCTAGCTTTCACTACTACTCAGGAAACGGGGTAAAAAGAAGAAACGAGAAATACAAAGAAAACACGCCGTGTTTAGGAGCACGACGCAGGTCCTGTTTTGACAAGGCATAACATGAGGGGAAACGAAAGGTTTGAAGTGATGGTGTATAATAAGCGCACTAATGAAGCACCTGCCTTGATAAAAAAAAGTCTCGGCAACTGCCTTGATAAGGGGGAATCAACAAATGCGATAGCAACAAGTTTGAGTGTTACACGAAGAAGAACATAGTGGGATAATCATAAGATGAACAGGTGAAGTGCGGCCAGCCAGTGTGAGGCACTTCACCTGTTCATCTTATGATTATCCCGCTACGTTGTTTCCATCTGTCGGCTCACATCAAGATCGATGAAAGATCGAGGCGTGCTGCTCAAGCGCATAGAACGCACGAAAAGAAGACGCACAGGATAAGCGCGAACGAACAAATTTAGGGAAAATAAGAACAATGGGCCCCGAGGACACTCAAGGTGGCTGCAAATCCTAGCGCTTTGGTGACCTTCCTTGCCCAGTATACGTTCTGTAGTTGCTCACCTGGTCATGAGCTGTTCAAAGCGGCATCCTATCGCTCGTGTCTATCAATTTCCGCAAAGAAAAAAAAATTGGCGTGTTCGGACAATGGCAATATACGTGATTAAAGGCTGCTCGCGGACTCGAGGAGAAATGGGCAATGGCTTAAGGCTTCTACCTGATAAATTTGGGAATAGATAAAAGTGGGAAATCACGACGCCCGTTTGGAGTCGGTGCCACAGAATTTTGCTGAGCCTGGGCAGTATTTTATCATGCGGGAATTGCGGTAGTGTAAAGTAATTTGCTGATTGGTGAAGTGGTATGACCGCGTGCTGCGAAAGGAAGGCAGACCGTATACTGCCTGGTTGACGAATGCATGGACTAGCTCATGGCTGGCTACGTTTCCTGCATTTCCACAATGCACTGTAACCCACGAAATATATATTATTTCTTTACGATAGACGAATTATGGTATACGAAAGACAGGCGCATGCCAATATATCGTGGTGTTGGTCCATCCATTGAGGTCGACCTTGAGGTGGTGAGGTGGTCAAGCAGCAGTCTTCCTGTTATTATGCTTCGACTAGTTCATCAATTGTGTTGTGCACATCTAATTGGAGACGTTTGCTCGTAGCTGTACTCTTAGAAAGATACGTAGCAGTTTCATAGGCTGCGCGGATAAAGCGATCTACCTCATCTATCTCGAGAGATAGAACGTGCAGAAGAGAGAGGGAATAAGTTATTTCATTTATTTACAAATACTGCGGGCCTTACCTTGACCCAAACAGGTGTGGGAGCACTAATAAGAGTAATTAGAACTGCAGTCGCTAACATATGGGGTAGAGTGCATGTTGAAGTTCCAATTACTTCCGTAGATATTGAAAGAGCACACAGACTAGGCCGCTTTCAAGCCAATAAAAACCGCCCGATTATAGTCACCCTGTCCAGATTTAAGGACAAGGCTAGAATACTTTCCGCTGGCCCGAAACTGAAGGACTCGCTATTCTCTGTACGCGAGGATTATTCAGCGCGTGTAAGATTGGCAAGGAAGAAGCTTTTCTTGTATGCGCAGGAAAGCAAATTCGTGTCCTTCAAAATCCGTTTCGACAAGCTTATCGTTGACAAAAAGCCTTTCGTTTATGATGCTGAATCGGACAGAGTTATAGAACTGAAAGCATAGCGTTCACTGTGTGCTTCCAGGGTTCCGTCCTCCCCTCCTTTCGAGTCCATTCCAACTAGAATCGCTCCTCCAGTCTATCAAACTACATCTATCCTGCTTACGAATATCCGTAGCTATATGCCCAAAAAGGAAGCTGTGCAAACTCTCCTTGAGGACACCAGCACCGACATCGCAATCCTAACTGAGTCATGGCTAACCCTTGATATTCACGACAATGAATTACGTCACAGCAACACCCATTTCACGTCTCACAGACTTGATAGGAACAGACGCAGAGGGGGTGGTATTTTAGTTTTCGTGAAAGACAGCCTACCCTCCCAAACTGTGACAATCAGTACGAATTTTGAAATTCTTTGCGTTGAAATAATCCTTCCCACGTGCAAAAACATTCTTATAGCCTGTTACCGCGCACCCGACTGCGACCACTCTTTCACAGATGACCTTCAAAATGTTCTTTTTGATCTGACATCCCGGTTTCCTCACGCAAACTTCTTGCTTTGCGGGGACTTTAATTACCCTGATATTGACTGGGACAACTTGTGTGCTAATTCACGACAATCCAGAGATTTCCTCGAACTGTGTCTCCTTTTTAACTTATCACAATCAGTCACAATGCCAACTCGTGGCACAACCACTCTTTATTTATTTATTTATTTATTTATTTATTTATTTATTTATTTATTAGAATACCCTCAGGGCCCGTAGGGCATTACAGAGGGGGTGGGTACAACATTTATAACACACAAGAAAAAAAAGACAAAATAAATAAACAAGTGTCAGATGCGCAAATCAGGAAGGCAACATAAGTCAACTAAAAATGTATAAGTAAGAATTCAAGCACATACAAGACAAAGATAGATAATGGAAACTGCGTATAGTTACAAGTATTGCTGAGAAATTGCAGTCTTGAATAACAAAGGGTCTGTTATTGTTACAACGGAAGAGGGAAGGTGGTTCCAATCGGCGGCTGTTTTCGGTAAGAAGGCTGCTGAAAAGAATTTGGTGCGGCAAAACGGAATGGCAACCTTATGCTGGTGATCAATGCGCGATGAGTGGTATGACGGTTGTGAAATGAGGTCTCGCTTCATTGATGGATTGTGAAAAAATATCTTATGAAAAAATGCAGTCGCGCCAGTTTCCTCCAGACAGTTAAATTGGGTAGGTCAAGGTTAGATGTCATTTCTGATATGCTAGCAGTACGGGAATAATTAGAACAAATGAACCAAACTGAGCGGTTCTGAACAGATTCTAACGCGTTGATTAAATTTTGCTGCACGGGATCCCATATAGTGGACGCGTACTCAAGCTTTGGGCGAATTAGTGATCGGTATAATAGAATTTTGAGGGACAACGGAGCGCGAGAAAAGTTGCGGCGTAAGTATCCTAGCGTTCGGTTAGCGTTATTACAGATGTAGGTAACATGCGTGTGCCAAGATAGATTGTTGGTAATGTAAACGCCGAGGTACTTATATGAAGAGACATGCTGGAGGGGAACGGCGTTAATTCTGTAGGTACAGGGGGGAGAAATAGATCGCCGGGTTATTGACATGCATTTAGATTTGTTAGAATTGAGAGTCATAAGCCATTTATTGCACCAGGTTGAGACAGTGTCAAGGTCTGACTGTAGAAATTGGTTATCAGATTCATTGTTTATTTCGCGGTAAATTACACAATCATCTGCAAACAACCTTATAGCGGAGTTAATGCTGTCTGGGAGATCATTAATATATATAAGGAAAAGTAAAGGGCCTAATACGGAACCTTGGGGTACGCCGGATGTTACTTTAGAAAGAGGTGAGTTATAGCCATTAGTTGTTACAAACTGAGTGCGATTAGTCAGAAAGCATTCAATCCATTTAAGAATGTTCGGGTCAATGTTTAAGGCACTAATTTTCAGGAGGAGTAATTGGTGAGGTACTTTATCGAAAGCTTTTTGAAAGTCAAGAAAAATGCAATGCACAAGTGAGCCACGATCTAAAGCCGATGCTATGTCATTAGTAAAATAAAGAAGTTGGGTTTCACATGAGTAACTTTTTCGGAATCCGTGCTAGTAGGGAGTAAAAAAAAAGAATTTGATTCAAGGAATGAGACAAGGTTGGAGTAAATTATATGTTCTAACATTTTACAAGGAACACTGGTTAGGGAAATTGGTCTGTAATTGAGAGGAGACTGTGTGTTACCAGATTTGTGCAGAGGGACCACCTTCCCCACTTTCCAGTCAAGCGGCAAAGTGGAGGTCTGAATAGATTGCGAAAAGATTAAGGACAAGTAAATTGATGAATACAATGCAGTGTTTTTTTAGAAACTTTGAGTTGATTTCATCTACGCCACAAGAAGAGGATAACTTAAGCTTGTGAATTAAATTTTGCACTCCAACGGCATCAACGGTAACAGGATACATGGGTAAAAAATCACGACTAGGCATTTGCGGCAACGCAGAAGCAGAACAACTTGAAAAAGAAGTAACAAAAAATCATTTAATGCAATGCAACACTCTTCACAGCGAACTGGCTGCCCGTCTGAGTTCGTAAGCGAAATGTTTTTCTTTTCCCTAGGTTTAACAGTTTTCCAAAACTTAGAAGGGTTGGTTACAAGAATTGAGGGAAGGGTATTATTAAGAAAAACGCGCTTGGCTTCCTTGATAGCTGCTCTGTATTCGGAAAGGACAGATTTGTACACGTGCCAACGGACTAACGAGTTAGTCTGCTTTGCCTGACGGAACAACCGTTTCTTTTTGTTCCGCAATTTTTTAAAATCAGATGAGAACCAAGGGTGGCGTTGGCGACCCTTGATAACGTATGTGGGAATGTATCGCGTGATTAAAGATTCAACTTTCATTTTGAGCAAGTTCCAGTTTTGTTGAACGCTGCGATCAAAGAAGCCATTAGCAAAGCTCTCAAAATTCGATTCGAGTTCACTGTTGATTGAGTCATAATCGCCGCGTGAGTAGTCTCTTATTGTTTTCCGATTGTTTGACCGACGCCTTAAAGAACCTGTTAGATTGAAGTGCACGAAACAATGGTCACTTATGCCTGGGATATATGAAATAGAATGGACAAGGTCTGGTACAGTGATGAGAATCAGATCAAGAACATTTGATGAAGTGGGGCCCATTCTTGTTGGTTGCGTTACGAGTTGGGTAAGGTTAAAGTCTTCGCACAGTTCCACGAAATGTAAACTGTCGGCTGAAAGTGAGCTTAATGAACAGGAAGGAAGTGACCAGTTTATTTTCGGGTAGTTAAAATCGCCTAGAATAAAAACAGGTGTATGCGGGTGCCTTTTGACAATATCATTCAAAGCATCATGCAGTTGCTCGCAAAACACTGGCGTCGCACTCGGAGGGCGGTAACAGCCAGAAATTATGACATTTTGATAGTTGACATGGAGGGAAACACAGACAAATTCTAAAGGTGATGCTATTACTATATGGCTAGAAACTATATAATCAGCTACGGCTATAAGTACACCACCTCCTGGCGATTCTTCTCTATCACATCTGTAAATGGTATAATTATTTTCACAATCGAACAGCTCTACACTTGCAATGTTAGGGGTAAGCCAGGTTTCCGTTAACACTACAACATCGGCGGCGCAGTCATCAAAAATTGAAGATAATGCATCCCGTTTGTTAAGAACACTTCGTACGTTAGAATATAAAACTGAGTAGTTACGATAAGTGGCCGAGGGGTGAACTTTGTTAGGATAAGAGCGTATCTTCGTCGGCATGCGTAGCAGAGGACGAAGCTTCTGATGAGTTCTGCGCATTTGTATGCGGCTCACAAACGCTGTCGGTCACCGGAGAGTACACAAAGCACTTTTTGTTGATGTAAATCTTATTGTACTTGACGGTATACTTCTCGCCACTCGCCCTGCCGAATTCAAAAAGCTTCTTGCGCACGCTTCTTGTTGCGCGGCAGAAATCCTCGCTGATTGACACATGAGACTCGCGAAAACTACTTCTAGACTGCAGTATGCTTTCTCGGAACTTAAAAGAAGCAAATTTTACGATCACTGGTCGAGATTTGCCAACTACGAATCTGCCTAGCCTGTGCGCGCGGGATATGCGGTCGTCGTACTTCCCAAGTTTAGCTTCAGAGTTTCATTGAGGATTTGGCAAACTTTTTCTTCTGATTGCGCCCACGTTTCCGAATCGCAATCTTCTATTCCATAAAAAATCAAGTTTTCTCGGCGAGAACGATCTTCAAGTTCGTCAAGGCGCTTGTTAACCGAAAGTACCTCTTGATCTTGTTCTTGTCTCCAACCCAGATTTAATTCAGTCAGTGTCATGCATTCCCGGTCTGAGTGACCATAATGTTGTATTGTTTTCATTGTCCATTGCCTTACCTTCGCGAAGACCTTCGAAAAAATTAATACGCGACTTTAACAACGCCAACTTCTCGACTATTAACTCAGAACTTAATACATTTTTGGTCTCCTTCACCCTGTCTGCTTCTACCCGAACAGTTGACCAAAACTGGTTATTGTTCAAGCGGAAATTATTAACCCTTATCGATAACCACGTCCCCCTTATTCGTGTTCCAGGCGATGCTCAGCGACCCTGGTATTTTAATCTCCTAAAGAAACTATCTCAAAAGAAAAAGCGTCTTTTTCGCGCTGCCTAAAAATTTTGAGTCAATATCAAAATGGAACAGATATTCCGCATGCCTTCGTGAATACACTCACTTGTTGAAGCGCTCCAAGAAGAAATTTTTTCATGATGACTTGCTTAACATTGCCCGAACTAATCCAAAGAAGTTTTGGAAACTTCTCAACCCTAAAAATAACACGCACAATATATCCTTAACCAACTCCGATGGTTCTCACGTTCCTCTCCCACAGCGGGCGGACGTTATGAATACTTACTTCACTTCAGTCTTCACTTCTGAACCACTTCATAGTATTCCAGTCATGCCGAGATCTAATTTTTCGCAAATGCCGCCCATTGACATTACCTCCGAAGGCATCAGCAATCTGATAAAGAAATTAAAAATATCCAGCTCCCCCGAACCTGACAATATTCCTGCCAAATATTTAAAGGCTACTAATAGCATTTCTAGCAAATTTTTGGAGATAATTTTTAAACAGTCCATTTCTGAAGGTTTCATCCCAGATGATTGGAAACTTGGGAAGGTTGTACCAGTTTTCAAGTCTGGCAAGCGATCTGACCCATCTAACTATCGCCCCATTTCACTAACGTGCATCGCTTGCAAACTTATGGAACACATAATATATTCACATGTTGCTCGTCACCTCGATGATCACTCTTTCTTTTTTCTTAAGCAGCATGGTTTTCGTTCAGGGCTCTCATGCGAAACTCAACTTTTTGAATTTACGACTGATCTTCATCTCAACCTTGATTCGTCATTTCAGACTGATGTTATTTTTGTCGACTTTTCAAAAGCCTTCGATCTCGTCCCTCACCAACGACTAATCAACAAACTTTCTTCACTTTCTCTCGATCCCCTGACCTTATCATGGATTAAGTGCTTCCTAACCCACCGGTCGCAATTCACTGTTATCGGTGGTGCCCTTTCTGATACTACTCCAGTAATCTCTGGCGTCCCTCAGGGCTCGGTTCTCGGCCCGCTCCTCTTTTTAATCTACGTAAATGACCTTCCTTTTGGCATTTCATCAACGGTTCGGCTTTTTGCTGACGATTGCGTCATCTACCGTCGTATATCAACTCCCGAAGATCAGCTAATACTACAGCAAGATTTACACATCATTGATAACTGGTGCGCCCAGTGGATGATGAGGCCGAATAATTCCAAATGTAAGTTCATGCCTGTCTCACGAAAACACACTAACGTCATCCACCCGTACTCATTAAACTCAACAGTGTTATCCCAAGTGGATTCTTACCGATACCCGGGCGTTGTAATTACAAGCAGACTAACCTGGACCGAGCATATTACCAAACTAGCTGCCAATGCCTCAAAAACTCTTGGCTATCTTAGGAGATCATTGTCATTATCACCTGCAAGCCTTCGCAAAGTGGCCTTTGAAACTTTTGTTCGTACTAAAATGGAATACGCATCTGCAATTTGGAGCCCTCATTAGATATACCTTATTAACATTCTTGAATCCGTCCAAAATCGTGCCGCCAGATTCATCTCCGCAAATTACGACAAACGAGCAAGCATCAGTCAAATCAAATCATCCCTAGGTCTCCCTGTTTTGTCAGCTCGACGCAAAATTTCACGTCTCTGTCTCTTTCACAAACTTTACTACAGCCTTCCTCACCTACATGGCTCACTTTTACTTCCGCCTGTCCGAGCATCTTGTCGCCTATTTAATTCCCTGAGTATCCAACGTCTGTTTGGTTCTACTAACGCTTTTAATAAATCATTTCTTCCTACAGCTATCGATGAGTGGAACGGTTTGACGGATGCTATTGTCAGCGAAAATGTTGCTTTTAAATTTAGAGATTTATTACTAGCTACCCTTGAGTATTAATCGCTGTTTGTCTTTCTTTGTTGTTTGTTCTCTGCCGCCTGTGTATTTTGGACCGCGAATTGACTGTTGAATATTTCGTTTGACATGCTCTGTTTTCTTTTTTTTTGCTACCTGTATGTTTTCAAAAACTGTAACCATGAACTGCTTTTTCATTGAAATTTGTACTTGGATTGTTCCCCCCCCCCTTATGTAATGCCCCGAGAGAGGCCCTTAAGGGTAAAATAAATGATGATGATGATGATGATGGTGATGATTACAGCCAACAAGCAAAGAAAAAAAAATGTGCCTTGCAGTTGCTAACACGCACTAATATAACAGTGATGGAACATCGACATGCTATTCAATTAATGGGGTAAATCAACACTATCCATAAAAAAGTGAATCGATGAGTCAGCTGTCTTTATTGCTAGAGATTATAGACATTATTTTACATGTCAAAGGAAAGGTTATTCAAAAGAGCTGAACAGGTAATTCTGTTCTATGAGCAATTTATACTTCTTCTAATAATTTATTTCATAGTATTGTATACGTGTGGAAAAAGGGAATTTTAATGTATTTTAAGATTACTAAGTGGCTGCTTAACCGCTTTGTTGTGGGTAGTAGAAGCAGAATGTTTGGACAATGTGGCACGAATATGCTTCACGCCTGCCCTTGTGGTGATCAGAAATGCTCCTTATGAGGATGGAAATATTTTGCACTGACCTCAATATCGAACCTGCCGCTATGCAGTTGGAGCTGTTATTCGATATGTGGATGCCTAGGACTGTGATGTTTACCTGATTGATGAGTTGGTCATCCAAATATATTCATACTGCCGGAGGCGAAGGGACTTTGGGAGAAGTTTGAAATTCTGATTTAGGAGCTGAGCAGCTAAGATGCTCCACGCGTGTTCTTGGACCGTGTATGTTGCTCTTTGGAGGGCGAATTCGATTGCGCCACAGTTTTCCGTATTGGTCCGTACACCGATGACTGTGGGAACTTGTGCACAAATGTGCTCGTGTCTTCTGCAAAGTGAACAAGGAAACTGTACAATAACACGCTACATTTTTTTACTTGTGTCAGTTTGCTATATATGTATATTTCTTTACTTTTTCACTTTGTTTTTGTCAACGCAGAACTTATAGAAAAGGACAAGCCTAGGCGACGAATACCTCGACCTCTCCTCAGTAAGCCAGCTGAAACCAAACAGAGCGTTTCTGGCGTTTATATGTAATTAAATAAATAAAAAAAGCCGTCAGATCCCATGCATCGCAGAAATCGATGTAATACGGCGCAGCTGCAAGGAGAAAATTATGCTGTACATAACATGCATGTCATCATTTACATGTTAGGACTTTTCATTTATGTTCGTCATACAGTCACGTCGTTCCATATCAGTTTTGGTGTATCTCAAGCCAGCAAAAAGGTCGCAAGCACACACTGAGCATGACATGTAAATCACGTTGAACATATGATGTCATGATTTTCATACTATCCCTTGTCATTTGTTTTCCTCATAAAGTCACGTCCCGCGATACGAAATTTGGTGTATATCGAGCTAGTGAAACGGCCATCAGTGCGCCATTAGCGTGGCATCCAAATCATGTTGTACATGACTGACACGTCGTGATTTTCATATTACCACCTGTTATTTGTGTTGCTCAGGCAGAAACGTCTCGTTATACCAATTTCTTCATATTTCAAGGTACAGAAACGGCCGCAGGAGCACCTTGGCAATGACATGTAAACTGTGCCGTGAATGACAAGTTAGTCATGATTTTCATTATATGAGCAGTCATTTATGTTCGCCACACAGTCCTGCTATGTCATTACAATTTTCGTATAAATCTCGATAACGACACGGCATGAAGTCGTAGGTGGCTAGATAGATAGACCAACAGATACGCTCAAAGTCACCAAAGTTCGCTAAGAAATGCATCGCTCTTAAAAAAAATAGTGCAAGCGCAATTCGGTCCACTCATAAGCTGCGTCACAAGGCTGACATTTTAGTTTTTTCAGCCTGAATGCGCATAGCATCGCGAGGCTTTCGTCGTAAGCGCACTTGTCTTAAAGGTGCCATAAAATTGTTTTATGTGAGCGGTTTCCTTCCGGAACAAAGAACTATTAGATTGTTCCGGCAGGGTTAATTAATTCTGGCTGTGGGGGTGGCACGGCAGTCGTATATGCCACTGACCGCAGGACTGCGCGGCGACACCAGCGTGAATGTAATTGGCGCTGCAGCGTGGCGCAAGTTATTCGGCGCCGGACGAGACGACGACCGAGCTATTTCGCTCTCGGGTCACACAAAGAGCGGGTAATTAATCTTACCGTGTTCGCGCGTACCGGGAGGAATATGTGTGTGAAGAAAACAGAAACCCGGAGAAAAAAATAGTTCTCACTTGAACGATTGCATTGTTGCGCATTTAGCAGTTCATGCGTGTGACTCCGTCGATGTGTCTTTCTGTAAGGTGCAAGTGAGGAAAGTTATTACAGATGAATGAGAGAAAACGAATTTTAGTTTTCTCTCTGATAGACTTAAGCGCTAGCCACTCATTGCTTTACTTTCCACGATAAGACACCCCATTAATGAGAACTAATGTGAGTACAAGGCAAGTGCATGGGAACCAAAGTAGAATTGTACAACGGGATATTTTAGAACCTTGTTCACTTGTGAATGCTCTTAGATACTATTCCCGAATGTTCCACAACATACAGGACAGTTTACTTCGCTAGTTGAAATAGTTTTCATGTATTTGCAGTGTTTTAACAAAAAAACAAACGAACAAAAAACCGTCCAGACAAGGAACGAGAAAAAAAAAACTTGGCCCCGCATCTGCATGTTACAGTGCAAACGTCGTCGAAAGACGATAGTCTTGGGTCTGGAAAGAAAGAACAAAACATTTATTTAATGTTCTGCACAAGAAAATTGGTGAATGGTATTCTCGAAGCGATGCCTTAGAGTGCCTCGAGCGTGCAGCGGAGGTGAACGAGCGCATCTAGTCATGTCACACGTGAGACATGTGCGCTATCTGGCAGTTATCTTGGAAAACAAAGCGCGTGGCATGCGTGCCCGTCTCGGAGGCGATATGGTGTAGAACGCAAGGCGACGGGTAGGTGCTACCACCCGTCACCTTGGCAAAGCGTTGGAAACACTTGCCTTTTCGTGCAAGCGTTGCATGGTCAGCGCCGCGTGATAATCGCTGCGGTCCTTAGAATTACTTATGTATGCTTTTTCTAGTAGAAAGACACACGTACAGAATATTGACGTGTTGTTATTGTGCCTCAGATATGCGCAATGATTGATTTTCAATTGACAATCGCACAAGTATGAATCTTGAGCACTATTGGTGGGCACTTCGGATGAGGTTGGCCGTTTGGAATATCGCCTGGTCACTTTCGTGCCGTTTAGGGTATCGTTAAGGGCAGGCAAACAGACAAATATACATTAAGACAGACTGACCGACATTTTTGCGTTGAAAATCCTTAAGAAATACTTCTTTAAAAGTAAGAGCGCCCGTTTTCAACTCCAATGTGAGCGATGTTCGGCAACCTCTTCGCTCATTCGAGGCCCTTTGGATGGCTGTCACTGGATCTTGAGTTCGGTACTTAACATGGCCTCGTCCTATTCCTGCTCACTGACGAGTGACGCATCCCGTAACGCAGGACACTAACAGAGCAAACGAGCTTAAGTGATGAGCTCCTCTTCGAAATTCGCGAAGTGCCCCGCCGCGGTGGTCTAGTGGCTAAGGTACTCGGCTGCTGACCCGCAGGGCGCGGGTTCGAATCCCGGCTGCGGCGGCTGCATTTCCGATGGAGGCGGAAATGTTGTAGGCCCGTGTGCTCAGATTTGGGTGCACGTTAAAGAACCCCAGGTGGTCTAAATTTCCGGAGCCCTCCACTACGGCGTCTCTCATAATCATATAGTGGTTTTGGGACGTTAAACCCCACATATCAATCAATCAAATTCGCGAAGTATGTATCTATCAACTGTCCTGTTTGATCCTGCTTAGGCAACCTAGCGAGGTATATGACCTTGAAGCATCCTATATGCGTGAGCCCTGGACATCCGATAATGAAGTTAATCAAGTTATACTAACCGAAGGTGACATCTTTCTAATGTATACAGGACTTTCAGGTCGATATTTTAAACAGACCAATGTGCGCGAACAACGCAACACTTGTAGCGAGTCAGCAAAAAAAAAAAAAAAAAGATGACCTCCCACGTATCCGCGTAAAAAACTACCAGCAGAAGTTTTCACTTATCCGTGAATCCTAGCTCGTGTGACATATCTGTGTTCGCCATAATGGAATGGCCCGAACATTCACACTATCTATGCTGGCACTTAAGTTTTCTTCATGGAATCAATTTTTAAAGGTTTTCCGGATGATGAAGTATACGCTGAGTATAACAGATCAGGGACGAAAAGCAGCTGAACTTATTGAAGCGCTATTATAGTCTCTTTGAAAGCACGTGAACAATAGAAAAATGTTTCAGCGAAAATCAATAAAGCCAAAGATGACACAAGAGAAAGTTTGCCTTTTTGTCTAACGTGCCGCAAAAATTTTTGACTATGAGCTGTGCTGAACACATTAACCGGATAGCGCTCTGGCTAATGCGAGCCAAGCCGTAAATGAACAGTGATGTGTCTATGAATATCATTGGATATTCTCAGTGTCTTGGTTTAAAATGTCTGAGAACTCTGCTGTCATTTGGGGAGACCGCTCGGTGAAACTCGACTTCGTGGCTTGAATATTGATTGCTGAGCAAAGCGAGAAATAGGAGAAGCGCGATACGTGTTTTTAACTTTTGAATAAACGACACTTTCCAATATTGCGGAAGCTCGTTTTTTTTGTTTAAATGTTCTGTTTCTAATTTCATTAACCCCCCCCCTCCTTTCGCCCACTCTCCCTTGACTACAGCCCCCGTTTCCTTGAAAGAAATTTTTGGGTGAAAATGAGAGCACAGGAAGAAAATGAGTGCAAATTTAACGCGAGGCGAGGCTGGTAAGGGTGCACGACATGCGCATAGCTGACTACTTAAGGCACTTTTGAAGAAAGAGAGAGAGAGAGAGAACCAAAACGAAAAGGCAGGGAGATTAACGAAGGTTTGGTTCGTTTAGCCACTCTGCAGGTGAAAGGGAACATGACTGTCTCGGTTGGGTACCCTAAACAATAGGGGGCAGCAGGAAGGAGAGTAATCGATAAGTTAGTAAAGGAAAAACAAAAATAAGAAGATGAAATGGGTGGCCAAAAGTTTGGGTTCACAAACACACACTTATGTTCACAGGTTTGCACTTCTAAGTCGCCTGCACATGCAAATCTATCTATATGTGCACTTCTTGGTCTATCATCTACGAGCTATCACCTGATTTCTAAGTGAAATGTTCAACGCGGTCTCATTCCGTCCGGTACTTATTGTGTGCAAGCGCCTTAACAGAAGTGCAGTACACCTGCAGTTGCGGCAATGAGAGAACAATCTTGTAGATCACTACCAGTTCAACGATAATCAGTAGTATCTCAGGTAGACGTTCAGAGAAGGCTTGACGATAGTTGTAGCGCGAGAACAAAACGATGACACAGAGCCAAGAATGACACGAAGAACACGAGATGAACATAGCACTCGTGTTCTTCGTGTCCTTCTTTTCTCTGTGTCGTCGTTTTGTTCTCGCGCTATAACTATTGTCATGCCATACCAACTAGCCCAAGCTGCCACACTTCTAGGTTCAGAGAAGGGCCATACGACAACAGCTATAATTGTCGGTCTACCACAGTGGGTCAGTGGTTCCGGCACTTGGCGGCTGACCCGAAGGTCGTGGGTACGATCCCGGCTGTGGCGGTTGCATTTTGATGAAGGCGAAGCGATAGAAGCCCGTGCACTGCGCGTTGCCAGTGCTCGTTAAGGAACACCAGATAACAATACACTGCAGTGCGGTGCTCAAAATTCCTGAGCCTTCCAGTATGCCATTGCTCAAATTCCTATCTTCGTTTGGGATGCATAACTCTGGATGCTATTATTAGGGCTGGATGCAATTGAAGGTGCACTTCCTTTCTGATGCTAAGGGTATTGTACGTCACGAGGATCGAACGGCGGAAGAATACGGGTAGATGATTTTCTAAAGCAGTTGAAAGCTTGTGTCTTTCCTCTCTTTACACAAGGGCGGAGATAGCACACGATCCTATGTGACCTTGCTTGTACTGTTTGTGAACATGTCCTTTTAGATACCTGTAAACGTGTTTTCTTCGGAAAAATCCCCTTTGTGCTGATCTTGTCTTTCAGCTTTCTTTATCATGTCTCACGTTCGGTTAGCACTCATTTTTTTTCGTAACTATGACTCGGTCGGAAATTTATTATTCCATAAGAATGCTGCACTAAAACGAGCACAAGAAAAGCGCGTGCAGCTAAATGAAGGGAGGAGGAGGAGGAAGGAAAGAAATGAAAGGCAGGGAGGTCAACCAGACGCACGTCCGGTTTGCTACCCTGCACTGGGGGAAGGGGTGAGGGGATTAAAGGAGAAGAGAAGTTCGGCGTTGAAGCAACGATGTGAAATGGTTGTGGTTGTGATGTCTAGGGCAATAGACAAACCTTCTAGCGCATTTATTGCGAGCTCGCGACAGAGAAAGACAGAGACAAGGATATAGAAATGTAGAAAGATATGGGGACAAAGGAGTTCAAGAAGTTTGCGGGTATAACGTAGCCACCACTCATTCTCATAAAACCGACTTTTACCCTGCGTAATGTGTGCGCAGTCAGGCTGATGATGATGACGACGACGATGGTGATAAAGGTAAGAGGGAGATTCAATTGAGGTGTGTCTTGTGCGAAGTGGTGTAGTGAGTCAATACTTCGCTATTAACGCGACTAAGTTCAATGTGTAGGGATATTTGCGTGTAAAACACATTGTGAATGTGTTTCAACGTTTCTATGAATAGAGGAAGGAGGAAGAAATGAAAGGCAGGGAGGTCAACCAGACGCATGAATTTACTTGTTATAATCTAATATACGTAAAACGTCAGAAGCTAGCTGCTAGTTTACAAAGCTTGCTTATTTATGAATAAAGTCAATAGAGTGAAAACTCACCCTACATGTTGCGTCGTGGTCTCACCTGCAACGCTTTCCGCATCGAGTGCAATATTCGCAAATCTCCGCGATCAGTGAGTCTCGATGAGCAATCTTCCAAGCAGTGCAGCTTGGATGAAGGCGTTCGAGGAACGAGTGAGGCTGTGAGATTACGGAGGCGAGGTGCGAGCGAGGCCGTAATAAAATATTCGCGCGCCTTTTCGAGCCACACGTGCCGGCGCCACTACGTCCCGCTCCGGGGCAGACGCTCCGAAATCGATTGCGCTGTCGTCGACATCGGTGCACTCTTTCATCAGCGGCCGAAAAAGGACGCGTTGAACTTTCTGGGATGCTTTTGGCGCCTAAGTTTCGTGGAGAAACGAATGGAGTTGCCCCTCGTTAGCTCACTTGGTCGCTCGTGAATGGATGTGAAGGGATGTGAAGTTATGGTCTTAACTTCTCTTTATAGGCTATTAGCATTGTTGCGTTTGATAAAAAACAGTGAAAAAAGTGGGGGAGGGTGAGAAGATTCTAAAAAAAGTGTACGTGAACAAATGTGGTCATCTCATTATAGAATAATTACAGAATGCTCGCTACTTTGTGACTTGCTGAGAGAAAATAGTATTTTAATATGTTACCTCGTACAGGATATCGCCGCACACTAACAAGCGTTCACATAGATTGGTAGACAACTCTAAAAGCAAGGCCACTCTTTTTGTTTTTTTAAATTAAGGAGCACGATGTTGCAAGTCTCAAGATAATCTGTGCCGAGAGGGGGGAATTGCATAAACAACACTGAGGGGTGAGTTAGGTCGTTTTTTTCGTGTCTCTTCACTATGAAGTGCTTCCATATTCAGTCTGCATTGTACTCTGTTCTAATTAAGAATCTTAGTGAAAATAGGATAAGACTCTGCGACGGAATTGTTTTAGCCAGCTCCACGTTGCATAGAGAATACGTGAAGGAGCTGCAAAGCCAGACGGGAAGCAGTAAAGACGATCCACATTCAGAGGAGTGTCTGCGGCCCAGTCGCACCATTTGTTGCCCAGCCGGGACATAAATCAAGCTTCGGTGTCATTAACGACACTCGGTCTAGCAGCGAGGAGGGGCAACCAGCGGCCGCTATCATCAGCGCCACGTTGATGTGTCCGCTGACTGGTTCGCGATGCTGTAGTTCCGAAGGCACGGAGCTTGAGGGAGTAGTGGTGGGGATGAATGAAGATCCCAGCAGATGGTGCCAGACACGGGACAGAGTGATAAGTGAGTCGCGCGTGGCAGTCGCTCCAGGTGTTGTCGTAGCCCAATTACATGTGTGCTAGCGTACGAATTCGGTGATTCTGTGACAAAAGATAAAAAAAAGGGGCAGGCTTGTCGCAACGAGTACATCGCTGTGGAAATGTGGTTATGGTGCTCGGCGGCTCTTTTGAAAGCCGCGGGTTTCATCCCGGCCCCAGCAGTGACAATTTGATAAAGGCGAAGTGCTAGAGGCAAGTGTTCTTGGAAATGTCAGTGCACGTCATAAACGTCAGATGGCTAAATTTCTGATACCCTCCACTATACAGTGCGTCTATAAATGCTATACAGGTAGACAGCGCTCATATAGAATAATGCCTAGTGGAATGACAGCAAACATCTAAGAGGTAGCAAGGCAGCACTTGATTTTGCCATAATTGACCGAATGGGTCTAAATAAAAAATAAAATAACAAAGAACACTGCCTGAACTAAGCCACGCAACGCTGGGTGACATCAGAGCAAAGCTGGCACCAAGCTCGTCCTAACTTGGCTGATCTTACCCTGTCATCCTTTTCTGTACCATTTTTGATTTACTGTTCTATGAATGGATATGCTTGCCCACTTCTTTATTAATATTTTTCTTCGTTAGGACCTTTCTATTTCTTTCCCTATACGCCTGCAGAAAAATCTGGATCATAAGAACTCTGATAGCGCATATGCGCCTCTGGAACTAGGCAAATCGTAGTATTCACCGCAACGGTCCGCTAGAAATTAGGCAAGGCACGGGTGGCATACATCGATTAGGGGCTGCGCGTTTCATTATCTCTGGTTAGCCATTTGTATGGAGTGCGTACGCGGGGATATAGCACGCCTTTTCACGATGTACATCATACTATATATATACGACATACGACAGACCTCGACCATAACAGTCCTGCCGTAAAATGACTCCACGTGTGCCAAGCTTTAGGTGGACGCCAAAGAACAAACAGGCGATCAAGAGAAAGTTTCATAACTATATTGTTGAATTTACTTGTGGTAGCCCCCAATTTAGTACATTATTATTGTGCGACAACTGCAGGCAGCTCTTGGGTGTTGGCATTGGGATGGCCTCCTGTATAATGTACAACGGGTTTATCGCGCATGACATTGAACTTCGTGTAAACGACGTCGTACATTGAACTAATGAATGTGCAACATGAGATGAGACAATATGCCGCCATTTTACGTTCACCACTCGCTATCTTTGACAACTAAAACATGTGTTCGCCTGGAAACGAGGCGAAGGCTCTTCTTAAGCGTCTTGTGTTGTGCAAAATATCCACGCTAGCATTCTTTCGATAATGGGATGTTCATTTACTTTCGCGATTCAAACTCTTGCACACTACGGTTCCAGAGATGTATTGGTCATAATTAGAGCATAAAAGAACACAGCGCAAAGCTTTTCGTATATCTCAGCAGGTTTCAGAGCCGGTGAAGCTCACAAGCGTGATGCAGTGAGTAATTATGCTACTTCAAATTTATTTTGGCTTCACATAGATGACTCATCCACCTAATCCATTCCCGCAACGCCTTATCCATTTCTTACGAAACAGTGGCTTGTTCTCTCCTTTTCTCCACGTGCGAAAAAACAAAAGAAGTTGCAAACGAGAAATACTGTGGCCTTGCAGAAAGAAATGTTGAATCTGCTTCAGTATTGGCGAAGGGCAGCCTTTCGAGGCAGTGTGTTTATCTTAAGACCTTACGATTCATTCATTGGGACCGTATGCGGGTTAAAGAGAAAGGAACAAAGCTGATGCGCCGGGGAGACAATTTTCTCCCTGTAGAGATAAACTCCGACCTCTGTGGTCGTCAGCATAGTTCCCGCAGAGCAATTGCCACACAGCAGGACTTCTCTGTTAGGGCTTTACTGTGGGCTGAATGCTTTCTCGGAAGACTCATTTCGCCACCATTTCGTAAGTGTGCTCCCTTGTCTCTGTTTCTTAATGTTGGCACGACTGTGCGCTTCTTTCCATCAGTGCCTTTATTCGGAGTATTCGCTTGAATTAGTGAGATCCGAAGGGATGCAGTGGCCTCAAATTCCATCCTGGGCCGAGGACTATTTTGTACGGCGATTTAATTGGTCTTGCTCTCCGGGCAATCAACTTCAACGAAGAGCAGCCCGCACGCAGGTACAAACAAAAAATCGAACAAACATAGAGACAAACAAGTTCGTTGCATCGTGGTATCGACTAAATGTTTCTTTGGTCTTTCATTAGCACTAGTGCGACGAGCGTGTGTACTTGTTTTTAGCCAACATGATACGCATTGACCTCACATTGTTTTTATTTGTAGACGTCAGCGCTCGCACTGCTCTCTAATTGGTTAAGATTATTGTATGTTGCTGTGTACAAAAAAAAATCTCCTCAATCTCCCATCCGGCAATTCAAAGCTGTACTCATGCCAGATTGCTCTCCAAGAACAAAATTGCTGGTTGCCGTGCAAAAGCCCCGACTCCGGCGTTGAAATCACAAACAAAAATAGAATTTTATATATGAACAATCACGTTTGCGTCCGTTACAAAAGCCATTGTTAGCAGTGATGACTACAGGACCTGTGATTAAGGCGTCAACTCTAGGCCCATACTATTTATGCAACGTGAAAAGAAAATAATTATTAAAAATACTGTATGTATACCCTTTTCATGATCTAAAGCTAGCTTTCCTGCTATGCAGTTTGCCCAACTATTTACGGCTAGCTGTTAACTGTAAACAGCATGTTCAAGCACAGACTATGCTGCATAGGCAAGCGCAGCGTTGCGGGCAATCAAACGGGTTTATTTCGCTATCATTGCGCGCTTTGGCGGATATGCATTCAAACGCGCACAGCTGTAACAATTCGGACTGGATTGATGGCGGTCTGATCGTACCGGCTTAAAGCCGGTACGCACCGATGATCTCACCAGAGAAGGATTGGCCACCCTGGTGCAGTATCTGGCCACCCCCTCCCGTAGGCATTCGTCAATTAACTCACGGCCCTCAGTCCCCAGCAGCTGCGGAGCAACTGACCACGGCGGCGGTCAGATTTGCAAAGCAGCAGAGGGTGCTAGGAATCTCTGGATACGGACAGGCCACCATTGGAACTTGAACTTAGCAACGTTTAACGTTAGAACGTTATCTAGTGAGGGAAGTCTAGCTGTATTATTCGAGGAGCTAGAAGATATTAAATGGGATATAATAGGGCTGAGTGAGGTTAGGAGGACAGATGAGGCCTATACTGTGCTACAGAATGGGCACGTCATTTGCCATCGGGGCTTGGCAGACAGAAGAGAACTGGGAGTAGGGTTCCTAATTCACAGGAACATAGCTGGCAACATAGAGGATTACTATAGCAATAATGAAAGGGTGGTATGCATTGTAATTAAACTGAATAAAAGATACAAAATGAAGGTAGTACAGGCTTACGCGCCTACATCCAGCCATGATGACGCTTCAGTTGAAAGCTTCTATGAAGACGTGGAATCGGCAATGAGTAAGGTGAAAACACAGTATACTATAGTAATGGGCGACTTTAATGCAAAGGTAGGGAAGAAGCAGGCTGGAGACCAGGCAGTAGGAGATTATGGCATCGGCACTAGAAACGCCAGAGGAGAGCTACTAGTAGAATTCGCAGAACGCAATAACCTGCGTATTTTGAATACCTTCTACCGAAAACGAGAAAACCGCAAGTGGGCATGGAGGAGCCCTAATGGCGTAAATAAGAACGAAATAGACTTTATAATGACTGCACACCCAGGAGTCGTGCAGGATGTGGAAGTGGTTGGCAAGGTAAGATGCAGTGACCATAGAATGGCATGATTTGGCCGCAAAAGAGACACATACAAGAAAAGGAACACTCAAACGACAAGCACAGGCGGCTTGAGTGTTCCTTTTCTTGTAGTGTTCGTTTGAGTGTTCCTTTTCTTGTATGTGTCTCTTTTGCGGCCAAATCATGCCATTAAGTAAATACCAACTAGGCCAACAATCAGTATTATTACGACCATAGAATGGTACGGGCTCGAATCCGCCTAGACTTGAAGAAGGAACGACAGAAACTGATATGCAAGAAGCCAATCAATGAGCTAGCACTGAGAGGGAAAGTACAGGAATTCAGAGTGTCACTGCAGAACAGGTACTCTGCTCTTAGCGAGGAAACCAACCTTAGCGTAGATACAATGAATGATAATCTGACGAGTATCATCACGGAGTGTGCAGTGGAAGTTGGAGGCAGGGTAGCTAGACAGGACACCGGCAAGCTTTCCCAGGAAACGAAGAACCTAATTAAGAAGCGTCAAATCATGAAAGTGTCAAGTACAACAGACAAAATAGAACTGGCAGAGCTATCGAAGTTGGTTAATAGACGTAAAGTATGCGATGTAAGAAGGTATAACATGGAGAGAATTGAGCACGCTCTGAAAAACGGAGGAAGCGTCAAAGCAGTGAAGAGGAAACTTGGGATAGGCAAAAGGCGGATGTATGCACTAAGGGACAAAGAAGGCAAAATAACTACCAATATGGATAGGATAGTTAAAATAGCGGAGGAGTTTTACAGAGATCTGTACAGTAGCCGAGACAACCACGACCTTAATACTATAAGAACTAGCAGTAACCCAGACGACACCCCACCGGTAATGATAGAAGAAGTCAGAAAAGCTTTGGAGAGCATGCACAGAGGCAAAGCTGCTGGTGAGGATCGGGTAACATCAGATCTGCTGAAAGATGGAGGACAGATTGTGTTAGAAAAGCTAGCCACTCTATTTACGAGGTGTCTCCTGACGGGAAAAGTACCAGAGTCTTGGAAGAACGCTAACATCATCTTAATACATAAGAAAGGAGATGACAAGGACTTGAAGAATTACAGGCCGATTAGCTTGCTCTCTGTAGTATACAAGCTATTTACAAAGGTAATTGCTAGCAGAGTAAAGAAAACATTAGAATTCAATCAACCAAAGGAACAAGCAGGATTTAGAACAGGCTACTCAACAATCGACCACATTCATACTATCAATCAGGTAATAGAGAAATGCTCAGAGTATAACCAACCACTATACATAGCCTTCATAGATTACGAAAAGGCGTTTGATTCAGTAGAAATATCATCCGTCATGCAAACACTGCGGAATCAGGGCGTAGATGAAGTATATATAAACATTCTGGAAGAAATCTACAGGGGATCAACTGCTACCCTAGTGCTTCATAAAGAAAGCAACAGAATACCAATAAAGAAGGGTGTAAGACAGGGGGACACAATCTCCCCAATGCTATTCACTGCGTGCTTACAGGACGTTTTCAGAAGCCTAGAATGGGAACAGTTAGGGATAAGAGTTAATGGATAGTACCTCAGTAACCTGCGCTTTGCCGATGACATTGCATTGCTGAGTAACTCAGGGGACGAATTGCAACTCATGATTACGGAGTTAGACAAGTAGAGCAGAAAGGTGGGTCTTAAAATTAATCTGCAGAAAACGAAAGTAATGTACAACAACCTCGGAAAGGATCAGCGCTTTGCGATAGGTAATAGTGCCCTTGAAGTTGTAAAAGACTATGTCTACTTAGGGCAGGTAATAACCGCAGAGCCTAATCACGAGATTGAAGTAACTAGAAGAATAAGAATGGGGTGGAGCACATTCGGCAGGCACTCTCAAATTATGACAAGTAGATTGCCACTGTCCCTCAAGAGGAAGGTATATAACAGCTGTATCTTGCCGGTACTTAGCTACGGAGCAGAAACCTGGAGACTCACAAAGAGGGTTCAACTTAAATTGAGGACGACGCAGCGAGCAATGGAAAGAAAAATGGTAGGTGTAACCTTAAGAGACAAGAAGAGAGCAGAGTGGATTAGGGGACAAACGGGAGTTAAGGATATCATAGCTGCAATAAAGAAGAGGAAATGGACATGGGCCGGGCATGTAGCACGTAGACAGGATAACCGCTGGTCATTAAGGGTCACCAACTGGATTCCCAGAGAAGGGAAGCGGGGTAGGGGGAGACAGAAGGTTAGGTGGGCAGATGAGATTAAGAAGTTTGCGGGTATAAATTGGCAACAGAAGCACAGGACCGGGTTAACTGGCGGAACATGGGAGAGGCCTTAGTCCTGCAGTGGACGTAGACAGGCTGATGATGATGATGATGATGATGATGATGATGGCGGTTTGAAGTCAGTTAATGAGAGGGAAACCTGACTGAGTCGTTTATATAACTATAAAATTTACAACAACAACAACAACAACAACAACAACAACAACAACAACAACAACGACCATTATGACGACAAAAACAATGCTCTCATTGAGGACAGCAGCTCGCTAACTGCACTAAGCATGTTGTGTTTGCAACGATGTTCGCTTCATCGCCGCTCGTTGGAAGTGTTGTTCCACGGTGAGCCGGGTGGCTTGCTCGCAACTGTGACGTTCCATCGAGTGACAGTAATTAGTTAAGGTGACGTTTACATAAGCCTTTCGTTGTTTTCTTTGTATATGACGCTGCTAACGGGAAATCGATTCGCGTATCGCAGCAACGCCATTGATGATCTCTGCGGCAAGGTTAGGCCACGGCGCCCTTTCGTTGACTCCTCCCTCAGTATATGCGCATCCAGTTCTAACCGGTTGCCAATGCGCAGTATCTTTGTTTTCTGTCGAAGACTGGCCCCACGGTCTGGCTGGAATTCTGGCTCGCGCTCGTACATCGAAGTCTTGATTATTCTAACATTCGCGAAAAAATCAGGAAAATGCACGTTTGCAGTGTAATTAAGGCTGGGGTTTAAATTATCCACCACGTTTCGCAGGAAGCTATATTGCTGCTCTTTTTTTTTACAAAGCACGTAAACCATGCGCATTGCGTTTCTGCATACCAGATGCACGATAAGAATCCTGGAATGTATTTTATGTGCTAGCATTAATAGAATGGTAAAAAAAACAACTTGCTGACGACTATATACGATACAGCTATAAGGCGGATATTGAGCGCCGCTGTTCAGGTGTGTTGATTTGGCGATCAGTTGAAACAAACCATTAAAGTGATGCATGTATGTATGTACAGTTACCACTAATCATTTTCGACAACTCTCTCGCTAGGGAACACACGCCTACCACTCTTTTATTGTAATGAAGGAAGCTTTCTGGTCGGAGAAGTGAGCGGAGATATGTCCGAATCGGTGCAACAATGCCCTGTTCAGAAAGACAACGTCTCTGCAATTGTTTTGCGAGGACGCAACATCTGTGGGGGAAATTTCGATGGAGAGGAACGGGATTTTCTCGCGCATAAGCGCTTGGAAGGTGTTTGTTTTACAGCGAAAGCTGTTTTGATATCCACACAAGGGCCGTTTTCGGCACCGTAGTGTTCACCACCAGTGCCCGTAAACAAGATCGTGCCAAATAAAAAAAACATGGAAAAAAATCCCAGCATATTCATGGAGTGAAGGATGATAAGTGGGGCGAAGTGCTGGAAAGTTTCATCACTAAACCGTGAACCATTCGCGAATATCGCCCACTAGATACTCAAAGATGTGACAAACACTGTATGTATTTACACAAGATTTTTTTAATTCGTAAAAGGTAGCTATACGTCACTTCCGTTCCAGCTTCATAATAACGGCTTTATGGTTGGTGAAGTGGTGGATCGGTGGTGGGGCGTAGTGGGATATTTGCAAGGACGAAGTAGGGGGCAGTTTGCAAAGGTGAAACTATACGTGGTCACGCACAAACAAGGAATAGACACTGTGAGACTATCTATGGTTCTTTAACGTGCACCTGGATACAAGTACAAAACCATCATGCATTTCATATTTGCTACTTCTTAACAGTATTTGCTTTATGGTTGGTGAACTGGTGGATCGGTGATGGGGCGTAGTGGGATGTTTGCAAAGATAGTGGGCAGTTTGAAAAGGTGGAACTATATGTGCTATCACGTACAGGCAAGAAATGGACAGACCCACGCCTTTAGAAGCTTCGCCCCTAAATGTTATTTAGGATAGACTATAGGGTGTGAACATAGAAATCATGGTGAGGGCACAACTAAACACAACACGCAGGAAGGGACAGACGAGGACAGGTGCAAACTACCAGCCATGGCTTTATTTAAGGAAGACTGTGTGTCGTGTTCAGTAGCGCCCTCACGATGGTTTCTAGGTCAAAGCACCAACTCGTCCAACAGCCAACTTGCTCGAAACGGCGCATGCAAATACACGTGTGGCTAGTGCGCTTTTGAGGGTCGAATTTCTATGCAACCATGGGCGCCGGATTTGGCGCGTCCGGGACTGACTCGGCTGCCACGAAATTTCGTAGCAGTACTACAATCTGCCGCAGTCGCTTTCGCCTCATTCTTATATTCCGAGCGGCTGCAGGAACGTCGAGGTGGACTCGTCTCCACAGCGTAGTTTTTGTGAACATGGTTGCATCAAGTTTCAGGCCCACGGGATAGCTTTATGCTCTGCCATAGAAGAGCCCCAAGTATTTTTAATGATTAAGGACTCTTTCTGAACACACATTTTTGTCTACATAAGCAAGAAGATAATTACAAGAGCGAAGCAGAATGCTGCATCACATACATGTAGAAATGTGAAAAGGGGAATGAAGTTCTCTTCAATACCGTATTCGCATGCGAGATGTTCTTACAGCACACGTAAAAAAAGCTCGACGCGTAAATCGAAAGTCCACCGAGCTATGTATGTGTCCATTGATTCCCGTTTAGCGATTTTACTCATTTCGCTCTTTAAAACTTCTTTTCTAGGTACTTTTTAGTCTTTTTTTGGGTGGGGGGAAGGGGGAATGAATAACTACAGCTCTGCGTAAATGCACCACACGATATTACTATCCGTGGTGTCATCCACTTCAGCATATCTTAATTAATATTTCCCCTTGGATTACGCACTTTTCTATTTTGATTTCCTACCGAACAAAGTGACAAATCTCAACAGCCGGCAATGCCCTTTACAAGCCCCTGACTTACGCGGGTGCATTTGTCCTCGCGGCTTCATTTGTATTTTTTTTCAGACTCAGTATTTTTTACACACGCATGCTTTTCGCATATCGTAATAGCAAAGCCCAATCACTTTTCTTTGTTGAAAATTGCATGTTCATTCTGCACTCCAATACGGTTTCGCCTTGTAGCTGAAAGAACAGTTTGCGCCAGCGACCACCGAAATACAAATGAATCCCTAAATGAAAAATGGCCGCTCCCGCCGACGACAGCATTTGAATTCAGCGAATAGTTTAATGCAGTTGCTGATAGTTTTTATGAATAAAAGTTTCAAAAATGACTGTATATATGCTTCTCAAAGCCTGTCCTTGGAAGGTGTTTAATGCGGCTGCTGTTCATAATTGTTTTCTCTCTTGTGTGTGCGAGAATTCGGCGCTGTTCCTTGCATACCTAATTAGTCCAAAAAACAGAACATCATGAATAAAATAATTAAACTAAGTGATAAGGCTGCTTCGTTTGCAAGGGATTACTGGCGGCACGGTGCAGACAGGACATCTTAGAACTCTTATCATTCGTAACACCGCGTAGAGTTGTTTTAAACGGTGAATTCGGGATTCTGGGAACTATACATATATATATATATATATATATATATATATATATATATATATATCTATATATATATATATATATATATATATATATATATATGTATATATATATATATATATATATATATATATATATATATATATGTATATATGGGAAAGAAGTGTATACCTAAGGGCTCGTTTTTCCGTGTTTTAACACAATATTAATGAGATCTAACAGACAGTAATGCCAAGGAATGTACAAGGGAAATTTATTAACACCAATGGAATGTAAATAAGAAGAAAGAAAAGTGGATGAAAAAATAACCAGCCGTGAGCATCGAACGCGTTATATATATATATATATATATATATATATATATATATATATATATATATATTGCATATCGGATTTCAAATGGTAGAAGTAGTGATGGATAATTCATGACTCCCCATTTCCGGTGTGAAACGGAGATGGTCGTGTCTTTTCAAAATGCAGCAGCATCGCCATGAGTCGAAAGCGTGACAGGCGCAGTGGCAAACGGCTTTGCAGTACACTTGTATTGTTCACTTTTCTTACCGGTAAACGTGATGCCGAAAACGCTGGGAGGTCTCTTTCAGTGCTTCACGCTGTCATTCAAGTTTGACAGGCCGGAACCGGATGGCACGGGTGTCTGCCAAGACTTTGCTGTTCACAGACACAGAGGTAGGCGCGTTCACTACAAATGTGTGTTTCACCGATCATAGATGTTGAAAACTGAACAAGAAAACAGTGTCATCTTTAACCTTTTTCTTTATTTCATTCATTTATTTATTTTTGCCTAGTGTTAGAGTTCGTGGTAGCGCATTTATCAGAGAATACATATCGTAGCAGCCATAGCGTCAGTCTTCGAATTGTATTCGGCGTTTATGTTAAAACACCAACATCAGGCACAGTTATTTTCGTCTCATTTATGTGTTCAGTGATTGTGTCTTGTATCGTTCTTTTGTGAGGCTGTGAGGCTGTTTTTAGTCGGGCCTTTTGTGTCCGGGATCCGCGATAACATTTGTGGGCGTCATAAATGGGTACCCGCCGCATACATTGGGTGAACACACATTCACACAACTTCAACTAAGAGGGAAGAAGGCAACAGACCCATGGCCTCAAAAAAGGTGCGCTCGTTTCCATAGTCATAGCGCTGAAACCTGATGCTTCTTCGTTATACAAAGTGGTGGCAATACCACGAAGCCGAAGCTTAACGAAGAGCGTTCAATAAATAGCAACGGCAGAACATACTTGAGGCTCATAAAACTTAACACTTACTAGCCTAAGGAAGTGGAGGTCACTAGTCTTTTTTTATCGTTTTCCGTGAAATGAAGCTGGTAGAATTTTTTATGACTGTTCACTCATCTTCAGGGTGTGGTTCATAGTCTGCGCAACAGAGTTTACGCACTCTCATAGCCTACTCTCTCTCTATCTCCACGATATAGAAAGTGACACTCCACGTTATCAGACACAACACAATGAAACGCTGTTAGCACTGTCATACAGTGAGGCCGGAAGAGCAGAGCAGCGTTCGAAGAGGCCCAACAACGTCCGGTAGTCGTAGTGCGCGCGTATATTTTCGTTGATGGTGTACGCGTGCATAACAAAATATGACGAAGTGTTGTTTTGATAATATATTCAATTCAATTGAACTTCCTCGCAGATTTGTAAGTAACGGAGTACATTCTATTGAAAAGTTTTTTTATGGAATCGATCGCATTCAGAGTAGGAAACGCCAACTGAAAGACAACTGCTTTTTTGATCAATCAGAATTCATACAATTATGTCATAAATAAACTTTTTTTACTACAAATGAAGCCACGAAACTTCGAAATCAGAAGGAAATAGAGTGGCAGGAACAGAGACAGAGAGCAGAGACGTGCCACGTCTCCGCTCTCTGTCTCTGTTTCTGCCGATTTTCTTTTTTTTATTACAATTTCGACTTTTTGCCGCTTCATATATGGTTAACTAAGTATGTACCGATTCGCCCAAGAAGCGATTCTCATGAATTCATTCACAGAGAAAACACAACAGGCAGCGCAATGGCACGCTGCTTTCAGCACTGTAATTTGGCCGGAAATGCAGCAGAACAATCACAGTATTCTCACTAGGATCATCTCATTTTCGCATGTCCGTGACAGACCGTCCTGGAGTTTTGTGCTTTTTTCTTACCTAAAAATAACTAAAACTGCTTTACAAAGACGACAGAGGGCAAGCTTTTACTGCCAGCAAGTATTTGTTTTCTCAGTTTATAGTTTCATCAGATGTTAAACTAGTAATGGTACTGGCCCTCCTGACTCGATAGCGTTGACTACCTCAGTTTTTCGATGGCTTCATCGGAAGCGCCTTTTTCAAGGGGTTCCTAACCACAGCAACAGTTCTGTCGACTGCATGTTATTATACAGAGTGGAATTTGGGGAATAACTACCGTATGAGAAATGACTCGATTCTCAACAATGCATGTATTATTTTCTTCGCGCAGCGAGTAGTAACTGCTCAATTACACTTGTGAAAGAAGTTGCCAGAATGACATTCGTTTACATTGTTGCTATAATATTCCACGTTCGGAAGTAGTTATACGTCTTTAAAATAAAGTAATGTTATTAGATTATGTCATCACATCTCTCTGTGAGCAAAGGTTTTGTCGCCAGACAGCCATCGGGATAAGAAAGCCTATACAAAGCGTGAAACTTGAGCGGTGCAAGCAATGACGCCGTCACACCCCTATAGTGAGATATAAAAAAAGAAAAAATTCGATTGATGTCACTTGCGACGTCTGCAGCACGCTATATAGTAAACCTTTTCAAAGGGTTTATCGCCTAGTTTCTATCTAGCCATGAGGCCAGGCAAGATTTGAAAGAAAATGTAGTAGAACATATATATAAAGGAACATTTAGTGGTTTCAAATACTTAAGCGACTGCGTGGTTAAAACTCTACGCGGAATAAGCGTCATATATGCGTTAGGGTATATTTGTCATATACTTCTTCAAAAAAGGTCTGGTGGCGTGCGTAAAAAAAGCAATAATTCAAGTTTTCTCCCCTTTCCTGCTATCTGCCCTGTCGATCTTGTATTGCCACAGGCTTGGTATATGCGGGAATAATCAAGAAAGTGATTGTGTTTTTAAGTGTGATCATATGCGGACGGGCAAGAAAGAAATGTAAGTTTAGCTCCTAAAGCGAAGAATTAGAAAGCAACAATATAACAACACGGGCATCCTTTTGAAATGTCCCGGTTTACTTACTCTGACAAGCCTGGCAACATTGTCCGTGCTCTCTCTGTGTATTTTTTCCTGTTTTTTTTCTGTACCTTGCGATTCTCCAGTGCGCTATTCATTTACCCCATCATGTGCATTCTTTCACGTCTATTCGTCGCTTAGCTACTTGTAAGGTAGAGAGATGGGTGAGTTAGAAACCATGCATGTTTGTAAAAATCAACGGGAACAGGATGAAGCAAAGCACAAGAAAGATACAGCACGAACGCTGTCGAATAACGGAAGTCTATTGAAACAAAAAATGAACGCAGCTAAGGCCAACACTATGCGTGCGCGAAAAGCTACTTGTCCTGACAGGCTTGACCAACTTGTCTGCGGTCTCTATACAGTTTTTCTTGCTGTGTGACTCTAGATTGTGTTGTATGCTACCCCTTTGTTCCACCATGCGACTTTTTTCTCGTTTATTTTCTGCCTTAACCTTTTATATTAAACAATGGAAACCTTCAAAACCACCTTGGACGCTGCCACTTCTCAACGTTATCCGTGAAATAGACGGCATAGAGAAGAAAGCAGCCATGGCACCTCTAGTAGCGGCACAGTTGGTACTTCAACAGCTTCATGTAATGCATAATGAAAAAACGAAGATATATACAGATGGATCATGCACAGAAGAAGCGTCAGCCTGTGCGGTCTTTATACCCGAAATTCAGGAAAAGAAGATGTACAAATTATCGCACAAATCTTCATCGACGACAGCAGAATTGGTGGCTATCTTTGAAGCAGTTAAGCTTATCTGCCAGAATCCAGATCCACGAAAATGGGTGATATGCACTGATAGCAAACCTGCGCTTCAGCTAATCAGAAATGTGAGATCACCTTACAGAAATGGTGAAATACCACAATGTATCGCAGAAACTGTGGAATATGCCTCATCGCAGGGTCACAACATCGTATTCCAATGGATACCCAGCCACATTGGAATAAAGGGAAATGAAGATGCTGATAGTCTCGCGAAGAAAGCATTGAAGGAAGGACGGGATTACACAATCCCTATATCTGGGACGGATATTCGACATTTTATATCGCAAGGGGCTAACCATTGTTCGATGGAGAAGTGGTTTGAGAGCCCTAAATCAAAGGAAACGGTACTTTATGAAGTTGATCCACACAGAAAATTTTCCATAGCGACAGACCTTCCACGACACCTAGAGACATTGATCCACCGACTTAGATTGGAAGTAGCATACACAAACAGCTTCCTGCACAAGATACATCGATCCAACTCACCGGAATGCCATTGTGGTCATGCAGAAGAAAATGTTCGCCATATTCTTTTGGAGTGCATTAAATACGCGAAAGAAAGAGAAAAATTAAAGAACAGATTAGTAAGTTTGGACAGACGGCCCCTCACAATAAAGAAACTACTTGGACCATGGCCTGAGATGCATCTTCAGAAAAAGGCAATAATCTTCCTGACAGACTTTTTAGTGGAGACCGGACTGGACAAGCGCCTATGACTGACAGCCAGAAATGAGTATTATGTAAAGTGTTGTCATGTATATACTGGCATTAGAGTACTAAGGTGTGCGTGAAAGTAGTTTATGACTGAGTGAACTGCGTGAAAAAAACTGTGTATTGACAGGTTATTTGAACTGGTTTCAGTGTGCTATTATGTTTTTTTTTCTCCTTTTCCGTATTGTTAATTTTTGGGTACCGTTCTGTATTATTATTTTATTTTTCGCTGCAGAACTCTGTGATATGGAGTAGCCGAGGCAATAGGCTCCTCAACCTCTCCACAGCAAAACAGTTAAAACAACAACAACAACAATATATTATCGTATTTGGTTGGTCTGTTGTTTATATGAGTGGAGTTGCAGGCGACGTTGTGAGGCTACGTGAACGCCAGGACGTGCAGGGCGTTGACACGTCAGTTGCACGTGACCTCTTGCACCTCCCCTTGTTTCCTTGTGGCCATGCCGGACAATAGTGGTTCTGGACCTGGGCGTGTGTTCCTGCTTACTGGCAGGTTTGCCTTGTTCCTTACGATCTGGTGTAAACGCCGCTTTAACTGTACCGCTTTCCACATCCTTCATTGTCCTTTAGCTGTCGTCTCTGCTATTTGATTCCACATTTTGTTGGAAGACGATAGAGGAACACAGGCCTTGAACGCAGCTTCGTGACTTCTGAAGACCTTAAGATAGGACAACGAGAACAGTAGGAAAGCCAGGTCATGGCCTCTGAGATTGCGGGCGCGTGGCGGATTTCTGTCCGGCCGTCCCAATCGCACAGAGAGCGCATGTTTCCGAAGGTGGGCGTGGCCCGCTCTTTTCTCCGCACCGCGGCGCTCTTTCTTTCGGTGCACTGACACAGCGCATCGATATAGCAGAAAAGGAACACAGGCCCTGTGGCTAGCATTTTTGGATATCAAGGAAGCGTACAATAGTGTGGTTCAAGAGGAATTGTGGGGAATACTGGACACACTAGGGGTGGAACATGTAGTCACTAATCTTTTAAAGGGTATCTATAAAGGTAACAAGGTAGTTATAAAGTGGGAAAAACAGGTATCCAAGCCTGCAGAGGTAAAACGGGGGCTTAGGCAGGGGTGCCCCCTGTCACCCTTATTATTCATGATGTACCTACAAGGATTAGAGGCAAAATTAGAGGGAAGTGAACTGGGCTTCAACCTCTCTTTAGTCAAACAAGGAAAACTTATTGATCAGGCACTACCAGCATTAATGTACGCAGATGATATAGTGCTAATGGCCGACAACAAGGAAGATTTGCAGAGATTGATGGACATCTGCGCTAATGAGGGAGATAGGTTAGATTTTAGATTCAGTAAGGAAAAATCAGCAGTCATGATTTTAAATGATAACGAAGGTAGTGAGCTTAGAATACAGGAGGTCACGCTAGAGATAACAGATAAATACAAATATCTGGGCGTATGGATAAGCAATGGGACCGAGTACCTAAGGGAACACGAAATATACGTGACGACTAAAGGCAACAGGAATGCAGCAGTGATGAAAAGTAGGGCCCTGTGGAATTACAATAGGTATGATGTTGTGAGAGGAATATGGAAATGGGTCATGGTTCCTGGGCTGACGTTCAGCAATGCGGTCTTGTGCATGAGATCAGAACTTCAAACAAGACTACAAATTAAGCAACGTGGAATAGGTAGGCTTGCTTTAGGAGCTCACGGAAATACACCAAATCAGGGAGTACAAGGTGATATGGGATGGACATCATTTGAGGGCAGGGAAGCTAGGAGCAAGATAAAATTTGAGAAGCGATTGAGAGAAATGGGG
This sequence comes from Rhipicephalus annulatus, assembly GCA_013436015.1. Lineage (NCBI taxonomy): Eukaryota > Metazoa > Arthropoda > Arachnida > Ixodida > Ixodidae > Rhipicephalus > Rhipicephalus annulatus. The sequence continues at coordinate 24,244 of WOVY01010603.1, read as the reverse complement.
GAGGAGCGTTGGGCTAGGAAGGTTTTCAGCTACTTGTACATGAAGATTGTCGATACAAAACGGAGGAAGCGAACCAGGAAATTGACTGGTAAATACTTAGAAAACAGCAGGTGGCCAAACCCAAAAAACTATCGGTTAAGAAGAAAGTGAAGGAAACGCAGACGGACATGTGGGGAATTGGCATGATTAAAAAGTCCGCACTAGAGATCTATCGAACTTTTAAGCAGGAAATTGCCAAGGAAAGGGTCTATGATAATTCTCGGGATAGTTCTCTACTGTTTGAGGCCAGGACGGGAGTGTTGCGAACCAAGACATATCGGGCCAAATGCGAAGGCGTCGACACAGTATGCAGTGCGTGTAGAGAGGAAGAAGAAACTGCCGAACACTGGATAATGTTCTGCAAAGGGCTTCACCCTATAGTTCAGGATGATTGCGCAGAGTTTTTCAAAGCACTGGAGTTTAGGGACCGGGAGGGCAAAATAGACTTTAAGCGGGTAGACTTAACTAGAAGTAGGTTATCTGATTGGTGGCTAAAGTTAAGGCACGAGTGAAAATAAACACTTCACTGCAAAGTATGAATCCTCAACCTCACTATTTAAAGAAAAAAAAGATAAATTTAATGGTTAGTTCACTAAGTATTACGGCTAGGTGGCGTTAGCCACCGCCCAATCTAAAGGGTACTGCCACATACATACATACATACATACATACATACATACATACATACATACATACATACATACATACATACAATACATACATACATACATACATACATACATACATACATACATACATACATACATACATACATACATACATACATACATACATACATACATACATACATACATACGTCCGTCCGTCCGTCCGTCCGTCCGTCCGTCCGTCCATCCATCCATCCATCCATCCATCCATCCATTCATCCACCATCCATCCATCCATCCATCCATCCATCCATCCATCCATCCATCCATCCATCCATCCATCCATCCATCCATCCATCCATCCACCATCCATCCATCCATCCATCCATCCATCCATCCATCCATCCATCCATCCATCCATCCATCCATCCATCCATCCATCCAATCCAATCCAATCCAATCCAATCCAATCCAATCCAATCCAAAAAGCTGCCGCGCTGTTGGCGAAGCTTCCATGTGGCGAGAAAAAATTGGTTTAGTGCTTTTATATAACTGTGTTCATTTAGAAATGTCGGGTGAAGGTGTACGAGAGGCAAAATGAACGCTGGGATGTTTTATTTTCAAATGGGCTTTTATATTGCTGTAGATTGGGGTCGCCCATATTAAAGCAGTTAAATTTGTGATGCCTTTGCAAGAGATCTGCATGTGTTCGAAACTATACTTCGATGTTCGCGCGTTGTACAGTGAGAGAAGGGAAGGCATTGGCAAAAAAAAATGAATATGGCAACCTGACTTATTGTATTTTTCAGTGGTCTACCTCGACAAATACTTGGTTTTCTGAAAGACGTAGTTCGGCTGCATGTGCAAGCCTTTGATTTTAACGCAGCAGAGATAACTGTTAATGAAGACAATACTGACATTGCCATTGTGCTGCCAAGTCATAATCAAAATACAGATGACGAAAAAAGGAGACGATGATAACTCAAACACTTTTACTGTGAAGATTGTAGGGAGTAAATGCAGGTCGGCTAATTGTAGCCTTTCCCAATATTCCGACAAAATTACTTATCACATTAATAAGTGGCACGATCAGCGCATCTAATTATTTAGAGCGTAAGTGAAATTTGGTTGACCATCTGATAAATATCGGTACGCGATAAAATAGTAAAACGATCTCTAACGATAGCAGGAGAATATAATTTAACGACAATAACTAGCCCAGTCTTTACCCACATACACGTCTCTAGTAAGGGGGAATGCTAGAATGTCTCTGTCACAGAAGAATTAATGCCTTCTTGCAATGATCTATATAATAAAAATTCATCCATTGCCTTGCTTTTACTCGCCCATTTGATCAAAATGAAAGCATTAACAAAAAAAGAATACATGCCTTCAGTGCAGTCAGAAAATTGGCCAGTGATTTTGCTCACACGCGAGAGAAAAAAAAATCATGCGCATGCTGAAATCTCGCGCGCTTTGCTTTCTGCCGTGGTCTCCGCTGCTCGAAGAACCCACATTAAACGCGCTCCCTCGTGGTAGCTAAGCGTGAAGCAATACTCGCAGGTTTTGCTGGAGAGCGCGGCGATTGGGACGGCCGGAGAGAACCCAGCCACGCGCTCGCAATCTCGGAGGCGATGGCCAGGTTCAAGGAAAAAAAAGGCAGATTCCTCGCCTTGTGTGAATTGGGTCTCGTGCGGACGTTTTAAGAGAGTTTCAACACGTTACGGAAATACGGAGCGAAAATACTGTACGTGACTATGACAGCGCTCCTTCTCTCCAGCTCACTGTGCTGGAAATGCGTCCCCCGATCGACAGGTGCACCGTTAAGTATACGTATTTCAGAAGAATGCAATTTGGCCAAGTTGGTAATAATTCATGATGTTAACTACACAAAAATAAATGGAAAGACGAATGTCAGCGTTTTCCCTCCTTTCGTGTTTCCATTCGTCTTTTTCCCGCCGTTACATTATGAACAGTACGTAGGCTGACAGACAACAAGGAGGCGTGAGAACCCACCGTAATTTTTGGAAGGGCTTTTGCGGTGTGCGAGTGCCTTTAACGGAATTAAGGGAAGCAAAAGCGCACTGAGCGAGAAAGGAACCATATCCGCGTTCCGCATTTCCGTAACTAGCTAAAACTCGTCTATGCTGCATCTTCTGGCCTTTGAGTAAGGCGTAGCGATGTGGTTCATAATTGATTGAATGAATAGACTTTATTTAAAGTCCGGCAGTTTTACCGGTCGACGTGGGGTAAGAGGGGATTAACCCCTGTCCCTTCCCACTCTCTGCCGATTATGATGGCGGTGCCTCAGGTGACCGCTCGAAGTCCTTGCACCCGGGTGGCGTCTTTATTGAGAATTTTGTTGAAGCGCAATAAAAAATACAGACGACTGTCCTTGTCAGCCAATTCTGTCTGTCCGTTTTTTTTTTGTCAGCTTCAACAAAATTTTCAATTATGAACGAAATCCGACTGACCCAACTTGTCATCTTGCTGTAACTACGTGGACCGACATGGTTGTGTAAGCGTGGTAGCTGTGTGAACATTGAGGGCTTACCAGGAACGACGACTACGATTGCGCTTGGAAGGTAACAAGTGGCCTGACATCACCTCGGCACTCAAGTTAATGTACGCAGGTAATTGTCAAAACAAAGTGTCATTTGTGGTGCGATGATGCCAATATCATCCGTAACTTTCGTTAGCGCATTCAACTCTGGTCGAGCCTGTGCCGTGACTGTGTAGCTGTCACGATGCTCCGCTGCTGACCCCAAGGTTGCGGGTTCAATACGGGCCGCGCCACTTCATTGGAGGCGAAAATCTGAAGGTAAGCCGTGTATTAACAATGCCATCGCAAATCAATGAACACCAGATGGTCAAGACCTCTGGAGGCCTACTCTAGGACGTCCCTCATAATCAAATCGTGGCTTTGGAACGTAAAACCTCATATGTTGAATTTAATGCCGGGTGCCCAATGCCTTAACGTACAGCTTGCTGAATCACAGGAATACAAACTTAGTGTTTATTGAACTGCTATAAAAGCACAGCCAGCCCCGAAACCACAGCTGACGTTACCCCCCCCCCCCCCCACACACACACACAGATTAAAAGGTTATTGATTTCGACAATGTAGGCAAGACATTCGTAACACCAATTCTCACGTTTGTTCAGGACACAGACAACGGAAACCTCGGTAACGAGCCCTTGCAAGAAGGCTCCAGGGAGAGTCGCTTAACGAGGCCCTCGCAGAGCAAGGGCGGCAGATTGGCGGCGTTTACGCGCCATATTACATATCCCGTAACACGAAAGTCGCGCCTGCTTTCAATTTTTCTTCGCCAAGAAAAAAAAACCGGCATTCGCGCAAGTTCTAACAAGTTCTCTGGGGAGTGCGAATTAAAAGGTAGCTGGAAAAAAAAGAAGAAAAGAGAACGTGATCTTTAATAAAGCAAGAAAAAATGGGAGAGAAGGACGTGAGTCAGCTAAACGAAAAAGCGGTAATGCTGAAGAAGGTGAAAGTATAATGGAAATAAAAGAGGATGGCCGCACATGTTTCGTGACTGCCGGCATGGTTGTTTAGCGTGCCATAAACCGGAGCCCAGACCATAAAACCGAGCAATTAAAGCTTTCCCTAGGGCCTTAGCCATCAGCTTTGCCGGGTTTAGGGTCGCTTCCAGCCGTCATCATTTTTCCGCTCTTCCCGCATCTCGCGGCTACGCTACTGCTACCGGTCCCTGAACAACCTCAGAAACGTTACAAGCTGACAAAGAGTCGGGTGTAAACATTATCAATGATATTGTTTTGCGCTGATAAGTATGAGACCTAGTTTCACACGGTGGAATTCGACGTATCAGTGAGCTCGTCTAATGCGAATAAAGTGTGGCCTCCATAGTGGCGTTTTTAAAAATTAATTTCTCACGTTCGCGATGGTGCTTCGGTTTTCACTGTGCTCGTCTGCTGACCTGAAAGTTGTGGGTTTGATCCCCGTGGCGTCGGTCGCATTACTGAAAGGAGATGCTGGAGGCCCATTTACTGCGCAATGTCCATACACATTAAATAACACCAAATGGGGAAAGTTTCTGGAGCCCTACACTGAGGCGTGCCTGATAATCAAATCGTTGTTGTTGCTTTTTAAACCAGAAATATTTAGAAAGAATTTTTATCAGTAACTATGCCACTGCCTATCGGTTAAATGCCTCTGATCTATAAGTGCTTTTGCAGAGCTCTTCTCACCCTAAGTACTAGAAAGTGAAATAGGACAACCATGCACGCAAAGAAAAACTACCTTGTTAATTTGAAGGCTTATTGGAAGTAACGTATAATTTATACATTTTTTCCAATACGTGTGCCTCTGATTTGAGTGTCTCCGCTGTGTGATTTACAGCGCCCAACGTTCCTAAACTGTTAAGCAAAGTTTTTTTTTTTTCAAAGCGCAGTGCGGGAGTAATAGGTCTTCCCACATGTAGTAAGTATAGTTCTTGAACTCGTGTGTGAGTAACGCCATGTACAGTTAAAAAGGAACAGCTTACTCAATAGGAAGGGTTTTTACGTATCACTATTCACGTCAACGTCACGTCGGCTAAGCCGCCACGCTTGTAGCTCGCATAGACTCCCGCTGCCGGACATATTGCCACGTTCCATTTCCCAAGTTTTTGTTATCGTCCCAAAACACCACACAATTCTCAGCGCGAACCGCGCCTGCAGCTTTCGAGAAGGTTACGGACTGTAGTAGATCATTTCGATAAGATCACGCCCACTGTGCGAACGGTACAGATTGTTCTGGAACCTACGCCACCGCCAGCGATAACGCTAGAACATTCGACGGCAAGAGTATAAATGCCGACGGGCTTCGCCGCTTGTCAGTTGTTGATCGAAGGCCGACGCTCCGTTCGCCGCTATCAGTCCGAGACTGCTATCTGTGCAAGACTGCTGCTGTAATTGGACTTTCCGTTTACCGGGCACAGGTTCGCCCAAATAAACAGTTAAATCCCAACACGAAGCCTCCTGTCTTCGGCCACGTCGTGACCCTGTGACAATATTTCTTATAAGAATTACTGTAGTTGTCTTGAAGACGACTACATGATATAGTTTACAGACCTGTGTGCTCTGTCACTAACGTTACACTTAATATATAGTTCAGCTTTTTGATGTTGACTTTCAGGTAAGTTGGGGCATGTACACAGAATGCTTGAAAGTAAACACGTTTAGCTTGGCAGTGGATTATAGAAATAGATGACATTAACAATTGCTGCATGCTTAATATCAGTTATAAAACACTTAAAATAGAGGTTGAAGGGGAAATTTAAAGGCCTGTTTTTTTTGTTAGACACAATATTACTAAGAACTAACCAAATAGAACTTACAATATAATACAGTACAACTTAAGTTGCTCACAACGAGAACTTATAGGGTTTGGAGCTCTCTAAAAGCTTCTTGCAGTGGAGTTAATACTGGACGAAAATGACGATTCATCCCTTACTTTGTGGAGGGTTCGTTATAACCACTAAAGCATTGTACGTAGTATACATGTAATCTTGATTTAATTAGGCAAACCTTTAGACTAACATTGGCTTGGCTCATTAACCTTAGTAACGTTGAAGCTCAGGTTTTTAATACTTGTTGAGAAGTTATTGGTTGCTAGATGTTGATGGAAGTATAAAGTTTCTGGCTATGTGTTCAGCGTGCAATAAGTTTATCTCATGCTCGAAGGTACAGCTTCCATTAGCCCTATAAAGGGCCCAACAATTAGGTGAGTCGCTTTCAGATAGCACCGAGATGCGGAAATTCCGCACTGTGTACTCCTTCGAAAAAGAGTCCTTTAGTCGTAATGTGAGTTTGAAATATTCCATCAAACTGCACCGTGCGTACTAATTAGGAGGCATATAATAAGCTCCACGAACCATTAGATTCAGAGTTTTATGAGGTCGCATTTGCGTACGTGGCGCAATGTCCATTATTCGTACACAACGTTGTGTCTATAATGTGGGTGCAATATTTCTTGCTTCATTAAACATCACATAGTTGGACACCAAGCTAGCGATTTTGAATGTGAAAATACGGCATTTGGTACGTATAATTAGGACACACCGTGAAAGCAATGTTAGCTAAGTTTCATAATTGTGTTTCTTAGTGATCTATCCTGCAATGCTTAAACCAATCTGTGCCGAGTCTCCAGAGCCAACCACTTTCACGTGCTATGGAGCTGCCGCAGTATGGGTATCCACAATTAGCTACCCACAGGGCTTGCAAATTATTATGACAGAGCAGTGGGAGGCCATACTGTTCAGCTCCGATGAAGAGCAAGGTCATGGCGCAGGCAGAGGCAGCAGGCAAAGAACAGAAGATGTTGACCGACTAATTGTCATCGCTTTATGTGACTGAGGAAACCACTTTGATTGGTTTTATAATAAAGCATTGCCCTCTTGGTCCTCGTTAGTGGTTATTAAAATAGCGGGGGTATGATAGTGAACTTCTCTACCCCCTCTCCTCCTCCTTGGTCCTACCAGTTTGAGCTATGAGCTATTTTACGGATGGGTATCAGTGGCCCCCATACTGGGCTGTCGAACTTGCCGTTTCTTATCTTGAACAACTAAAAGAACAGTGTTATCGTGTATACACATGAAAGCCATTCGACTGTTGCATTACAAGTTTCGTGATCTTACCAATTTGCGTCGCAATATATGAAAATAGGAAAACATCTGTTTAGAGCCCAAAGTAGCGGCACCGGTATGTCTACGTTAAATAGTGTATACGACAACCCCTGCGCTAACGAGGCCGAGAGTGAGTGGTTGCAACCAGTGAATTCTGACGCACTCGGGAAACATTTCAACAAAAGCAAGACATTGGATACCGAACCCTATACACCCCCACCGCAAAATGTGTCACTGTTATTATGCTAGAGAAGCGTAATAATTAATTTTTGTGCACAGTCCACGCTTTTATAATGACTCAAAAACAGAAATGTGCTGCGTCGACCAGTGTGCGACTCATTGTTTTTGTAAGCAAATGCATACGCTTCCATTTGCATGGAATATGTTTTAGGCACCAAATATTACAGAGCGTGTAATTATTCATCAAAAATATCGCAGGGCTTCTCATGCGTCTTTCTAAGAATACTCGAAGGCGAACGCCTTCATTTTCATATCAGTGGAAGGATTGATGCCCATAGTTTACACTCAACAAACTTAGTTGCACCGCAGTCTTTGACCAGCGACTAAAGGTAATCACGTGACAACATAGATATGCCACATATGGACGTCATTACAGGATGATTATTTTTTAAATGAATCGTTCTGACGCTCTCTACACCGATGGTCAGATGTAGCGTTGGTTGAGGCATTTATGGCTTTCTCTCGAACAAAAATATAAAAGCAACTTGTCCCCTTCATAAACTTCGATTTACTCTCATCTTAAAAAGTTCCCCAAGTTGAAGACTGACTGCAACTGGCTGGGTCTTATTTTAGTGTGGGGTGGAAAAGAGAACGAACCGAAGTCGACTACAAAGCGCATATTTTTTTGGCGTAAACGTCATAGGCATGTAAGACTATTCGGTTCTTGTATTCCAGAGTCGTCAATCGCGATGACATTTCATGAACCAATCAGCAAATGTGATTAAGTCTTGACATTTTTGCCTCTGGAAACTGTTAGTTTTCAATAAGTGCAAATGTCTTGAAGTTCTCACGTTTTTCTTGGCACGTTCGCTATCGTTGCGGTTGGCTTGTACGGGACGCTGCCTATTGTACGGCCATTTTCGCGCGACGACGTTTACAGATTGTCGTGCGAAAATACGTATATTCATCAACAAAATGCGTGTGAACCAGCGACGGTATATTCGTGCGTGTGGGTATGTCCGTGTTTACAGAGATAATCCGATGGCCGCATCAGTGATGCAATTCTGCGCAGCTGATCCGGAGTGCTAATGAATATTACTAAGCTCACGAGGATCAGGAAAGAGTTCGATCGGTCGCGCTTCTGTAAGCAAAAGGGATTATTGTCTCATCTCCATTCGCAGAGTCGCGGGAAAGCCTCTTTTCCATCTCTGCTGGACACTGCAACTCCCAGAGCACGGCGCACCGAAAGTTGTCCGACGAGAGCCTCAGATGAGTGCCTCAAAGGCCTTGAATACAGACAACCTTAGCCTCTCCAAGAACGAACATTCCGACTTTTGCAACCAAAATGGTAAGCTGAATTGCGTGCTACCGTCGTCATACACGGGAGTATTGCTTGGGTCTTTCTGTTTACGAAATTGCATTGTGACATACGCGTCTCTCTAGTTATACAGAACTCCATAAAGTAATATATAGAAAAGAATAAACAGGATAAATTAGGTGTGCGTTAAAGAAGTAATAACACGGATTTCAAACACTTTTTGGATTTTTCTTCTGAATAAAAACACGGGTACTCAGAACCCCGAGGAAGACCATTTGGTTCCTGGGAACGCAACAAATATGTCTTCAATACGGCACCTTAAAATCATGAAAATAAACACTTTCGGATTTGATAACGAAGGAGCGACTTCTCAATTACGCGCACACTGCAGCGACACGCCACGGGGAGACAAATCACGACGAAATAGCAGCAGTTCTGCCATCTGCTTGTGGTTCACGGAAATAATTATCAGTGAATTGTCGTCGTAGCGATCCCGACGGCGATTTCTGTGATTAAGGCTGCATGAAGGACGCAGAGTTCTCAAACTGACTAGAATCTAGTGTGTTGACTAGTCGTTATATAATCCGTTGCGGTAGGGCTGGCTTGTAGATGCTCAGTGATGAAAATTTTAGAACCAAAGTAATGTATTTTATACAGTTTGCTTGTCTCCGGCGTGTGGAAAGCGTTGACACTGCATACCAAGAAAAAGTTTGCTTTTTCGGTGTCTATCAATCGTGTCAGTACTAGATTAATCCAGCTTGAATGGTACAACTACCCAGGTTTTCCCACTTGAGAAAGAAGTAATAATGTTCAATCTCAAGCTTGCTTATAAAAGTTGCTAGAAAAAGACGCTATTACCACTTCAATAAAAATAAGCAATCAATGAATTAAAATAGGAAAACAGATCGAATACGTATAGTAACTCGTCACTAACGTCTTTATCGGAAAAAGTGTGCTCAAAACATGCTTCATGGCAAATACGACCGTATAACAACTAGAAAACAGATGTAAAAAGTATAGATGAGAATGCAAGCAACGCTGTACTCATCCACATACATTCGTGAGCCTAAGCGGAATTACCAGTTCGTTAAAGCGATCGATGTCATGCACTACATCGCTCAGCGATCACATTCCCCGAAAGAATACGGCTGAGTATGACCTGAAGGATGAAGTGGGAGGGTAGGGGTGGGGTCGATGGCAATTTCACTGCAGCGTAAAATAAAGGAGCAACATTCACACTGACAGTATATTGCCATATCTTTCAGCCTAAAAAAATGGCAGCATATCCATGGGGTGAATGATGGAGAGTCGGGCGAAGCATCCGTCCGTTCATTCGTTCTTGCTTCCGTCCGTCTATGTGTCCGTCTGTGTGACCGTCCATGCGTCCATCCGCCCGTCCGTGCGTGCGTCTATTCGTGAGTCCGCTTGCTGATCCGTGCGTCCGTCCCTGCGTTTGTCCATGCATCCGTCCCTGCGTCCGTCCATACGTCCATTCGTTCGTGCAGCCATCCATGCGTCCGTCCATTCATTTTCTAGTCAACACTCCAAGTACCACCATATCGCATCTTTTCATCATATATTCCGCATATAGAAGCACCGCCATCTAGCGGAGATTCCAAGGATTAAACGGGAGGTGACACACGCACACTTTCTTACGGCTTGCGCTTCGTGTCTACTTCTCACCTTTAACCACCTAGAGCTCATGGTATACAGGCTGTGTTCCAATTCTTAGACAGCACGTAGACAGTCTAAGAAGACTGCTTAGAAGACAGCATCGAGCCCATGCTGTCCGAGAAATGGAACACATTTAGACTGCTTTTACGCGACAATACGCCACCTCGCGTCGTGAAGGAAAAGCTAAAATAAACAATTGTAACAGCAGTATTTTCTGGCTTATTTCATGTTGAAATCAAAAACAAATAAACGCTACTCACATTGAGCGTCTGAGAAAGCGTCAGCTTGTGTGCAGACGACCATTCCGGTGATATCCGATCTATTAGAGGGATTCGATGAGCCGCCATCTTGTTTAGACAGCAAAGTAGCCTGCATCATATTTGTCTACGATGTGGTCCTCTCGAAGCTGTCTATTTTGCTTGCTACGTGAGAATTGGAATGGTACTTATAATGGCCGCCATCCATTTAGTTGTCTATTTAGCCGTCTACGGTGAGTATTGGAACACAACTACAGGCACCGTGCAGTCGAGTTTTCCCGTGTGACTGCAGCGCCAGGACACAGTGCCTCGCGGAGAAAAAACGCAATAATAGTTTGGGATCAGTCAAAATGTAACGCGTGTCCCGCGTCTCCCTGCCCGTGTGAGTGAGCGGATTGCAGCAGGCATACACGGGGACGCGTGCGCGCGTCCGTTTTCTGCGTGCCCCTAACGGCCAACGTCAGCAGACTTAGGATAAGCTAGTAGTGCCAGCAACGCAGCTCCCGCTGATCAGCGCACGGTGCCTATACTAGTTCACTGTATTCATGCCACTGCGGTCCAACGCTGGCTAAACCTTTCTAAAACCAAGGATGTTACGCCCAGTGAGTAAAACGTAGCAATCCTTTCTTGTCAGATAGTGCTCAATGTACATGCCAATGGCTGCTAATGAGGAATGAGAGACAGGAGAATTCGGGTTTGGCCCTCGCACACTTTCTTACTGCTTGCGCTTCGAGTCTACTTCCCACCTTTAACCACCTCGAGCTCACGGTATATACTAGTTCACTGTACTCATGGCACTGCGGCCCAACGCTCGCTAAACTTTTCTAAAAGCAAGGAGGTTACGCCAAGCGAGAATAACGTAGCAACTCTTTCTTGTCAGATAGTGCTCAATGTACATGCCAATGGCTGCTAATGGGGAATGAGAGACAGGAGAATTCGGCTTTTAATTAACGCGCATGCTGCGAATTTTTTTATTGTTCAACAACGCACAGGAGAGATCTCCCACCGGCACCACCTTGCAAGTCAAAGCGTAAGACATGTTACGCACTACGACTACTACGAGGGATGAACAAATGCCGCTTTAAGGAGCTTCGCCCCTAAAAGCTTCATTTCGATGGTCTTCTATCACTCGTTTGCGTATCCTCTCGAACTCAGAGTGTGTGTCCTCCTTGACAGGGACTACGATGCGGCTTATGAGAATTTTGCTCATTCTTTCGTGTTAGAGAGGGAGAGGGCAGCCAGCAACATTGCGAAAGGGCGGTATCTTTTTCGACGCATGGCGCAGGAATTCAGACAATCAGCTTGTTTTTGCGTGGCTTCTAGAGTGCTTGCTTCGCTTTCTGTGATGCTTTCTTCATGTTGGCTCTTGCGGCTGCTCGTTCTAGTACTACGTAAGCTCTCGAATTTAAAAAACGCCGCTCAAAAAAACAAACAAACCAAAACGAAAAAGGGAGTTCACGGGGACCGAACGAGTGGGAGTTGACAGTTCGTCCTGTTTTTTGAAAGCGTATTGAGCCCGTCAACTCTTTTTGTCAGTTTTGTAACGTGGCACCAGAAAAGTATCACTGAAACGTTTGGAAGGAATTCAATTTATCAAGCTTTAAAGTTCGGAGTCGAAGGGAACGGAGTGGTTGACAGAGCGAGATGGCAAGAACAGGGGTATTCAGGAAATGAGAAATAGCAGCGACACGTACCTGCTTGAAAAGAGCGATAAACAAGATTAAGCATGAGAGAGAGAGACAACGAATCCAACTTTATTTTGCGACCAGCTGTATGCTGTGTCTTGGCCCAAAGGTCGGTGACTTCCTCATTACAGGTTGCCATGACTAGCCACCGCTTGTGTTTGAATCAGTATGAGTATAAGAATTAAATAAATGAGAATAAGTATAAGAATCGGTAAACGCAGTAGCAATGAAATACTCTAAATATTCAAGTTTATCCGCGAAAACACGTTATGATGCGAGACATCTCATAGTTCTTGGCTGCGGATTAATTTTTGACCACATAGGGTTCCCTGACGTGTACCTAAATCTATTTAGACCTGATTGTGACGGTAAAAAACCGCGAACGTGGAGTAAAACGAATGCGATCACTTGTGGGTTCGTTTAGGTTTACAAATAATTTTTCTGGAAAACTGAGTTGGAGCACAAGGTATATGTGCCTCCGATGGCGGTGCATTTTAGAGGCTGTTGCTAGAGAAAAGACGAGACGAATAGAGAGAAAAGTACAGGAAAAACTTTGAAAACAACATTTTTCACCGCGTCCCGTTGTTTTTGCGCGTTGCCACTACTACAAATAAAAAAAACAGGATCCTGCTGACTTGACCAGCAAAACACTAATAATGGGAACCTTTGCGGCGCCTTCAACAACAGTTTTGTTGTTTTTATTGGGAATTTTTCTTACCGCTTGCCTCTGCTTTTATTCATTTTGTATCTCTTTCTCTCTGTCTCTTTGTCTCTCCAGTGCAATTACTTTTCTCGACAAGAATGAGCCGCTAAAGAAATGTCTCTCACTGCGCGGAAGCTTGGATACCTTTTTTTTTATTCCTTCATGGAGACTATCGAACTGAGCGTGATACAAGTGAGCGAGTGGATGTGTGGTAACAAATGCGAAACAAAAGATTCCTGTCTCGTCTTGGTCATCGACACAGGCAGTTTTGAAATATGAAATGAAATGCGGAATGGTTGGTGTTGCTTCCGACTCTGAAAAGTTGACTTTCAGATCAAGCAAATGCCGTCTTGCAACATTCATGTTCACTGCGGCGGCTCACGTTCTGTCACAAGCTGAAACGTCCCGGAATAATATTTCTCTTCTCGTACCACGAATGCTGCTGTTAACGTCCCACAGGCGTCTAGAAAAATTGTGTGTTGTTGGTATGAAGAATGCACATGGGGTTTATGTAGAGATAGTCACGGACCATTGAAGGTATAGCAGCATACTTTCACATCGACTTTACATTTATAAATTCCGATCACCATAACAGTCAAGAGCCGTTGGCTATATAAGTATTTCGTTTGAAATCTAGCGCTAACTTATTTTATCCAAAAGAGAACGTTTTTTAAGTGGCGTAGTAGCCCCTCCTTAGCGGTTTAATAGCTATGATGCTCGACTGTTAAGCCGAAGGTCGCGGGATCGAACCTCGGCTGTGGTGGCTGCATTTTAGATGAAAGCGAACATGCTGTAGACCCGTGCGCAAAGATTTGGGTGCACTTTAAAGAACCGCACGAGGTTAAACTTTTCTGAGCCCTTCATTACGGCATCATAATTATATGGTTAAATTTGGACGTCAAAAACCCCCTTATTATTATTATTATTATTATTATTATTATTATTATTATTATTATTATTATTATTATTATTATTATTATTATTATTATTATTATTATTATTATTATTATTATTATTATTATTAATATTATTATTATGAAAGGGGTAATTAGTGATATCAATGGAGGTTTATGCGTCATCATCATCATCATCATAATCATCATCAGCCTGGCTACGTCCACTGCAGGACAAAGGCCTCTCCCATGTTCCGCCAGTTAACCCGGTCCTGTGCTTGCTGCTGCCAATTTATACCCGCAAACTTCTTAATCTCGTCTGCCCACCAAACCTTCTGTCTCCCCCTAACCCGCTTCCCTTCTCTGGGAATCCAGTTAGTTACCCTTAATGACCAGCGGTTATCCTGTCTACGCGCTACATGCCCGGCCCATGTCCATTTCTTCTTCTTGATTTCAACTATGATATCCTTAACCCCCATTTGTCCCCTAATCCACTCTGCTCTCTTCTTGTCTCTTAAGGTTACACCTACCATTTTTCTTTCCATTGCTCGCTACGTTGTCCTCAATTTAAACTGAATCTTCTTTGTAAGTCTCCACGTTTCTGTTCCGTGGCTAAGTACCGGCAAGATACAGCTGTTATATACCATCCTCTTGAGGGATAGTGGCAATCCACCTGGTATAATTTGAGAGTACTTGACAAATGTGCTCCACTCTAATTTTATTCTTCTAGTTACTTCAATCTCGTGGTTCGCCTCCACTGTTATTACCTGTCCTAAGTACACACAATTTTTTTACAAATTCAAGTGAACTATTAACTTTCTTGAAGCGCTGTTCTCTTCCGAGGTTGTTTTACATTACTTTCGTTTACTGCAGAATAATTTTAAGACCTACATTCCTGCTCTCCTTCTCTAACTCCGTAATCATGAGTTGCAATTTGTCCTCTTAGTTACGCCACAATGCAATGTCATTTTCGAAACGCAGGTTACTAGGGTACTCTTCATTAACTCTTCTCCCAAACCCTTCCTATTCTAGGCCTCTGAAAGCCTCCTGTATTCACGTGGTTAATAGCATTGGGGAGATTGTATTTCCCTGCCTTACAACTTTTTTATTGGTATTTTGTTGCTTTCTTTGTGAACCACTATGGTAGCACTTGATCCCCTGGCGGTAGATTTCTTCCAATATGTTTATATATGCTTCGTCAACGCCCTGATTCCACAGCGTCTGCATAACTGCTGTTATTTTTACTGAATGAAACGCCTTCTCGTAATATATGAAGGCTATCTATAGTGGTTGGCTGTATTCTGAGCATTTCTTTATTACCTGATTGATAGTATGAATGTGGTCGATTGTTGAGGGGTCTGTTCGAAATACTGCTTGTTCTTTTGGTTGATTGAATTATAATGTTGTCTTAATTCTGTTAGCAATTGCCTTCGTAAATAGTTTGTATACGGCGCAGAGCGAGCTGATCGGCCTGTAATTCTTCAAGACCTTGTCATCTCCTTTCTTATGTATTAAGATGATGTTATCATTCTTGCAAGATTCTTGTACTCTTCCTGTAAGGAAACACCTCGTAAACAGGGTGGCTAGTTTTTTTTAACACAATCTGTCCTCCATCTTTCAGCAGATTTGATGTAACCTGATCCTCATTAGCAGCTTTGCCTCTTTGCATGCTCT
The DNA here is from genome assembly GCA_013436015.1 of Rhipicephalus annulatus. Taxonomy (NCBI): domain Eukaryota; kingdom Metazoa; phylum Arthropoda; class Arachnida; order Ixodida; family Ixodidae; genus Rhipicephalus; species Rhipicephalus annulatus. The sequence continues at coordinate 8,572 of WOVY01010603.1, read as the reverse complement.
CGAAGACTATTCTGACTTCTTCTATGCACAACTTTTTCATAACTAATTGTATGCAGCGTGCGACATCTTACAATGCATCGTGCAGAGCAGGTGCATATTGAAATATAATATTTATTACTTATTTTATGCACTCCGCAAGCTTGACCTAAGTAGACGCACAAAGTATGTTGGATATCTCCTCAGACAACAATGGAAGGTGATGATTCCGTACGGGAACTGCTAGGGTACATAATTTTTCAGTTCGTTACCCAAACTGTTGACCCTATGTCGGGGCACAGATGAAAGAAGAGCAAAGACTAGATTTTTCACAGGAAAACAGCTAACTCCAAAAAAAAACATTATCATTTCACAAGATTAGACATTTGGGCTTGTTGGTAGCACATGATAGGGATTCTTGGTGTATAAGCAACATAAGAACAACAAAAAAATCACGCACTCAACACATGCGCGAATTTGAAACAGTATGGTTTATTGCGCAAGATGCAAAATTTTTACTTGTGTGCAAACAACCATACTGTTTAAAGTTAGCACCCGTGTTGTGTCCTTTTTTTAGATATTGTGTTGCCTAATCATCGAACGTTTTTGCTGTAGTAACGTGCGCGTGCACATGTGTGTGTGTGTGTGTTTGTGTGTGTGTGTATGCGTGTGTGTGTGTGTGTTTGTGTGAGGGTGTGTGTTTTTACTCATGTTGGCTTTATCGTGTCAACTGTCTTATAAAGAGATGCACTTCTTACTTCTGGTGAGTTGGCTACAGTAACGGTTGACGCGTAGTCATGGTAATAGCACAGATGAAAGTAAAACAAACAGTGTTTTAAAATAGAAAAAACAGCCAACAAAAGAAAAAATGATCCCATTGACCCTTTATTGCTTCAGGATGGCTCTGGCTCATAATTGATTTTATAAAGGCGGTGCACCTCTTACAGCAGAAATAAATGTGCTCATGTGGCAGTCAATATGAATTACAGACGCGTAGTCATGGTCACGTCATAGACAAAGAATTAATAAACAACTTATTAACACGTGAAAACAACTGAGAAAGTGCAATTTTTGCATAAAACAATTTCGCTATTCTTGCATAAACAAACGTGCAATTTTTTAGTGGCCTTGCCACTTGCGCAGTATTGTTACGGTGGTGCACGCTTTCCAGGAGCAAGCTTGATTGCAGAAGTGGTTGGCACGTAGTAATGTAGCGACTCAACATGCAAGCATGAGACTCAACGTGTGCAGGCACTCAACACGTCCGCTAACTTTCAGCACTATATATTACTGCACAAAAGGCAGATATATTTTTATAGTGTGCAATGAACCATATTTTTGGAAGCTGTGTTGTTTCGCACGTGTTGTCATCTTCCTTTCTTACGGTGATAGCAATTATATGGACCCGCACGGATGATATTTGCCGTTGCTTTCGCCTTCATCGTGACGCCCTGGATAAGTGGTGTATGTAAATAGCTTGTAATTAATATTGCCGTTGCATATATACCAGCCACGCACTTATCATGCTCCGGCAATATTAATGACAAGTTATTTACTTACACCATTTACCACTGGCGACACACAGATCTCGAAGGAGCTTGAGACTGTTTTGTAGGACGCAACGCTCCTGCATTTTTTTTTCAATTTGAAAACTGCTCTTGAGAGACACATAATAAAGGGGCCCCATTCTTTACTTACTCAGGATGTGGAAGGAAAGAAAAATTGGCAGACAGATCCTACGTGCCTTGGGAATCGACATTATACGATGCATGCGGAGGGAGAATAACAGTGATGTCATTTAATTGACTTGGTGACATATGTAGAGCACCAGAAGGCCTGCAACGGTTATCTCTTGACGTTAAAGGGGCTTACGACAATGTCACGCATGAAGCCATTCTCAGCGCATTAGAAGGAGTAGGACTCGGTGGCAAGATATATATGACAGAATAGGTCATTTCACAGGCAGACAGAGAATGGCCCGACACCCGAGTATTACTGTAGCCGAGGAGTCCCGCAAGGTGGAGTGCTACGCCCGACGCTGTTCAACCTAACACACAGTGGACTAGTTGGCAAGCAACCAAGCAGCGTACGACTTTCCATTTATGCTGATCACATCTGTGTGTGGACAGCAGGTGTGACTTGACTTCAACTTCACGCTAGACTTCAGAAGGCGGCATCAGTGACATCGCACCACCTACGTAAACAAGGGCTTGAAATCGCAAGTGAAAAGTGTGCAGTCGTGGCTTTGACCAGAAGGCCAATGTACGCTTACGGCATGTTAATTAATGTGCAATGGATGTCATGCAGCCGGAGTCACAGATTTTTGGGAGTCATAATCGACGGAAACCTTTTTTGGACCCCACACGTAAACGACGTGAAAAAGCGGCTTACCACCATTTGTCACTGGTTCAGGTTTCTTGCCAGAAAAAGTTTGGGAGTGTCTGTAGAGTCTATGTTACAGCTGTACAAGGTATTATTTATTGCATTCCTGCGATACAGCCTATCTGTTAGATCTAACACATGCAAAACTAACCTGGGCACACTCCAAAATATTCAAGTACAAGCTCTTAGGATATGCCTTTGTTTATCCCGCTGTGCATCGACGGCTGAATTCATTGCCATTGCACAGGACTACTCGATCATGGCGCACATCACCATTGAAACGATGCGTACGTACCTCAGGCAACATCCTAGGAATCCTTCCCACCACTTGGCAACCCTCGCTACTGAGAGACCTCGCACGAAATTTAGCGCAATTTTCTGTGCGCACTGTGCATCGTTTACATAAGGTTTTACGCCTGCGGAGAAATTGGTGTATCCTCCGTGGTACCTGACACTTCATCAAGTACGTCTTTTCATTCCAGGAATGCGGAAAAAAATCAAATTTGCTCTCGTCTGCCCTAAAACAATAAAGCTTGCACCTCTTGCACGAAATGTACGATAACCACGTGCACATATACATCGATCGTTCAACCACAGCATCTACTTCTGGCGGTGCGGTGCTGATTCCAGCTAGAGTAATCACTCTGCGAATCAAGCTGTCACACGCCACTACGTCTACGGGGGCAAAAACTTGCAGTTTTGCGTGGCGTCCTAGAGTACATCAAATCCCAGAGACCGAGTAAATGGGCTGTGTTTTCCGACTCGAAACCGGCCTTACAGAGCATGCAGTCAGTCCTTCGACGACGTTGCCATGAACAATTAACTTACGAAGTTGTCTAGCTTCTTCGCCACGTCACAGAAAAAGGCTACGAGGACAATTTTCAGTGGCTGCCTGGTCAATTTGGGATCAGTAGCAATGATTCCGCAGACAACGCGGCTCGCACGTTCCACCAAAAAGAGCACATCTTTCCGATTCCTCTGCCAAGGACAGACGCTGCAAAGCAACTTCGTCACCTGGCACGTAGTCTGTGTCTGCTGGAGTGGAACACTCCAAGCATAAGACACATGAGACTACCAAATAAACCCTCAACTGGAACTTCGACCTCCATCTGGACTTCGCCGGCGTGAAGCTTCGCTTCTTTGTCGCCTTTTGTTGGGGGTTGCCTTCACAAAAGCATATACACCCCTCATTGGGTTGACCGACAATGAGGAATGCGACGTCTGCGCCACCGAAGAAGACATCGACCATCTGCTATGCCGTTGCCCTCAATCTGCCCCTGAATGACAGAAGCTTTCTGACGCATTGCGACAATTGGACGACCGGCCACTCTCTATGCAGATGATTCTTTCGTAGGCCCAAAAGGCAGTCAAAACCATCTTGTGCTTTTTGTGAACTACAGGCCTATGTGAACACCTTTAACTTTTGTGTAGTGCCACCGCTGCATTCGCGTCAGCCCATTGACTGACAGTCCTTTTTTGTCTCTTTTTTCTTTTTCGTCTCTTTCTCCTTCCTTTTTATACTTCCCCTTACCATTTCACCAGCGTAGGGTAGCAAACCGGGCATGTGCCTGGCTAACCTCCCTGCCTTCTCTCTTGTTGTTCTCGTCCTCCTCCTGCATGGCTGCCAAATGCCACATATCTTCAAATTCTTGGCTGATTGACCGGATGTCTACATTCAGGTGCCTGAATAATGGCACTTTGTTATGGCTCAAGCTCACTTGAAGGCCACCAATTGTGAGAGTGCAATGCGTTGTTCAATGGTATACAGTTACACGTTTTAATGCAGAAAAAAAAAATGTGTGGCTTCGAATGGTGGACGGAATCCGTGTATAGAAAGCTGTTTGGCAAATGAACGCCTTTGGAGTAAAAACAATAAGTATGAGAAATAGGGCAGTTAAAGCTAGTGATAACGAAAGGAAAGTCGTCGCGGGGGGCCTGGTGCGCTGCATTCTGGCGTGATCGCCATGAATCAAGCTTTTGTGTGAGGTCTCGCCGGGGTGCCTTGGTCGTCGTGTGAGAAGGTCGGGAAGAGGACTCGCATTTGTGTGAAATGGGAAGCCAGCGGGGGCACCGACCGTTGAATAATGCAGGCGCCGGATGGTATTTGCCGCCGCGGTTTGCAGCATTCATATTCCCGCCGTATATAGAAGCCAGGAGTGTAGGCGGGCAGCCCCAGTACACATCTTTTGTCTCGCAAACACACGAGGCTGCATATTGGGACTTTATGCAGCTTTGCGCTGTGTGTATTTATATGAGAATGTCTCTTCCTTAATCGTAAGGCGATACGGGAGGGCAAGGTAGAAAGGGGTCATCATCTGAGTCTGTGTGTGCACCGTAAATATACTGCTTCAATGCTGGAGCTCGGTTCGCGGTTGGTATATGTAGGCATACGCACCGTACTTTCTAAGTTATAATATGCTTCGTGAATGAGGTGTCAATGCAATATGCGTCCTTCGGAACAAACAACTAAGTTTTAAGGCATAGTAATGTAGGAAAACAAGTATATCTGTCCATAAGGAGGAACTAAAAGTTTTGTCTTAGCAAACGTTTGTCCTCGGCTTTCATGAAAGCATGCTCGGTTCCTATTGAAATGTGTGAACGCACAGTTTAATTGAGAACTATAGGGCGCCAGTGATTTGCTGTGCTCTCAAATTCCCCGTTTACGCTTTGAATAGGCGTTCAGGTCAGCCTCCCGTTTTGGGTGATCCGCGATTAAAAAAAACATAAACTAAATGACTTGCACTGTGACTCTGCGTCTGATGGTTTTCGGTGGCGTCATTGTTAAACGGCGCATGTGTTTATGTCGAACGGTGGTTAGCTTGCAAGCCTAAATAAAGATGCCCTGCGGTGGCACTGAGGATGTATAGGGCTGCGGCAGAGACAGTTTTTGTTGCTCTCTGCACCGTCCACCCTCCCATTCCAATCAAGCCTACCTTACCCTATATTGCTATATCTTTCCGCGGTAGAGTCATATAAATCCGCTGGAAAGCTGGACGGGGTTTCACCACTAAGCTGGGAATTTTTCAGCACGACGATGTTTCTTTCTCGCTGCACGTTTTCATTTTTTCTTCTCTTCTTCGTTATATCGTTGCATCCCGTCCATTGATGCGGTCTTCGCATCTAGATTGTGCTATTGTCGGCAGGCAGTAAAATAAAATCTATGTACGATGTGGTAAAGTGAAACCAAGTGTGGTCGTCAGACATATACGCAGGAAACAAGTGCTAGGAAAGGTCTGTGGGGCCTGTGGTGCCGGCCTCTCTGCATATAATGAACAGGCTCCGCGTGGTGCGTAAAGAGCGTGGATGGGGTGGTGACATTTGCATTCCTTTTGTTCTGTCGAAGTTTTCTCACACTTTTCATGCATGTAATTTTTATATAGTTCACTGCTTCGACTCGGACTTCAACGTCACGTTTCCCCTTGACTAACACGAAAAGTGTTTTTTCCGCACGAATTTACTTTCACCTTCACTAGTCTGAATAATCTTGAAACAGCTAATACGCGGTGTTACAATCGAGAATCCACACCAGGATTTAACATCAGCTTTGATTATTTGAACAAGTATTGTACATCGTTATTGCATTATTGTAAACTTGACGCCTTCAAGTAGTATTATGCAAAATGATATATATATTGTCATGATGAAGAAACGCTGGGGTTCTGGCGCGGGGACAGCGAGCTGGGAAAGGCAGAGGAAAAAGTTAGATAAAGAACAGCCGGCCTGCAGCAAAGGCGTTGTCTCTTTGTCTTATTTCTCCGCGTTACAATGGCGCAGTCGATGAAGAAGACGTCATACGTCCCGGCTTCGTCATCCAGGACGCCCGCCGACGTGCAGATGCGGTAAGCGTCGCTTGGGGACGGCGTCAAGGCCTCCTCAGCAGCTGTGCACCTGCCGCCACTGCCACCACCGTTCGGGGATGGCGCCAAGGCCTCTCGGCGGCTCTAGTATACCCATCACCGGTATTTCTTCATGAAAGGGACACCGTCTACGCGTCCTTCGCCACGGATTGTGCCGTGAGCACAGGTCGACAAGTGACCCTGCGGCACAAGCCACCTGTCCGTATCCTCGTGATCATCGGCAGCGTGGTCTCTCATCGTAAAAACGCTGTTCACGCTTCCTCGATCATGGAGCCGACAGCCCTCCTGCAGCCGGAGCACCTGTGCCGCCATTCGGGGACGGCGTCCAGGCCTTCTCGATGGCTCCTGGGCAGGCTTGCCCCGGCCCCACCACGACAGTACATGGCCTGTCGTTGACCGGGAATGCCGTTCACGCTTCCACTGCGACAACGTCCTGCTCAGTGCTTCATCGGCACCTCAGCCGCTCAGGGTGCTGTTTCAAGCTCCCTCGCCGAGGGTACCACAGCAGTGAGTACGCTGATCGGGGAACACGTCCCCACTGGCTCCGCATGTGGCCCCCGAGAGTGCCACCGAGCTTTCGCGCACCATTGCGCGACTCCGCCTCGAGGTCGGCGCCCTGACAGCGTCGAGTTCTGCGATACTCCCTGCTGCTTTGCCGGGACTTCACATTATCGATGAGGCGTTGGCCGCGGCCGCCTCGCAAGACCATTCAACAACTTCCCCCGAGAGCCGCAGCAAGCTCCAGTATACTCTCGCGGCTCTTTCACACCAACTTGGCTGTGTGCGTCGCTATTTTCGGGAGCTTCGCCTGCCGTGACACCACCACCGGCTGCCTCCGATCTACCCGAGTTTCGCGGCTTCCAGGACGATGCGTCGATTGGGTGGCTACCATCAATGCTCTCGGAGCTCGCAAGGGATGGAGCGACAATCAGAAGTGGTGCGTAGCCTTAGACCGCCTTCAAAATCCTGCTTGCTGCGGGCACAGGTACGAAGGCGTGCGGCAGCAGTCCTGGGCGGACTGGAGCGCCAAGCTCATTGCTGCGTTTGGAAGAATTGAGTCTGACCTCGCTGCTACCTCTCATTCTACCCTCGCCACTACCGAGCAAGGGGCTATTGAGAAGCACAACGACGAGGCAGCTGCACCCTCTGCCAACCGGCCCTACCTCGGAGATCAACCTCACGAGGCGCCGCGCCCCCCTACAGCTGTGCCGACTGTGCCCCCTCCCCGGACAGCTTCCTCGGAGTACCCTGCGGCAATCATCGAGACAACTGACGGTTACCTCCTCCGGGCAGATCTCTGACTCCCGTTGACACCTGACACACAATTACCCTTGACCCAACTTATCCCGCCTATAAAGCACAGAAGCCAGTGAGCCAGCCTCCAAGCTGGTAGCCTCAATGGCTTGGATCCATTGACCTGCTGCGTGACGACGGCGGCTCTTCCACAACCAGCCGGAGACCAAGCACACGTCACAACGGCCAGTTTGACCCATAGTAAGGAGCCGCACCATCCCCTGCCACCTTTGCCGTCATTGGCCGATTGCGTGGACGCTCGTAACCTGCCAATGCCGTCTTCCCTAACGAGCCACAAGTGCCTACTCCACCTGAGGAGGATGCCATCGAAGTCATTCCGGTGCAGTGCACGGTTACTCGGATGGCGAGCAACTGGCCATGTCGACATGAACGCACGTGAGGATTGGCAAAAACCTCCACTTCGACCAGCAGTGCATCACGAAGCCGCTAGAGCACGACTTGCGTCGCAAGTCTACGCGCAAGTCTCACAGCGATGTCGCTGATATCTATCGATATAGCCCATCGTACCTTCCCCTCGCTCTGACAACGCAGGCGTCCCCGCTCAGTGTGGGCCGCAGTACTGCATACTGGTGTCCCTGCAATGTCATCCAAGCAGCGAAGGGGTAGTCATCGCGATGGTCCGCCACCAATGCGATCACTCCGCACCAGCCAGTATCACCTGCTGGGTTTACATTCTCCAGGTGACTACATTAACTTGCCGCGCGGACGCGACCTGCAACGACCACCTCGACACAGCAGGGTCGTCCACCAGAGTACAGGACAGTCCACAGGACAGCTCGAGGCTGTGCACATGACAGACTACCACGGCACTCCCAGTGCCGCCCTCCAGAAAATTGCCCTTTGCGCGCACGCAGTCGTGGCCGAGTGTCATGATGAAGAAAAGACGCTGGGGTTTCTGGCGCGGGGACAGCGGCTGGAAAGGCAGAGGAAGACGAAGTTAGATAAGAACAGCCGGCCTGCAGCAAAGGCGTTTGTCTCTTTGTCTTAGTTTCTCCACGTTACAATATATATATATATATATATAATATATATATATATATATA
>WOVY01010602.1:0-46349 GCA_013436015.1 Rhipicephalus annulatus | reverse complement strand
GTGTCCTTTTTTTAGATATTGTGTTGCCTAATCATCGAACGTTTTTGCTGTAGTAACGTGCGCTGCACATGTGTGTGTGTCTGTGTGTTTTTTGTGTTGTGTATGAGTGTTGTGTGTGTGTTGTGTGAGGGTGTGTGTTTTTACTCATGTTGGCTTTATCGTGTCAACTGTCTTATAAAAGATGCACTTCTTACTTCTGGTGAGTGGCTACAGTAACGGTTGACGCGTAAGTCATGGTAATAGCACAGATGAAAGTAAAACAAACAGTGTTTTAAAATAGAAAAACAGCCAACAAAAGAAAAAAAAATGATCCCATTGACCCTTTATTGCTTCAGGATGGGCTCTGGCTCATAATTGATTTTATAAAGGCGGTGCACCTCTTACAGCAAATAATGTGCTCATGTGGCAGTCAATATGAATTACAGACGCGTAGTCATGGTCACGTCATAGACAAAGAATTAATAAACAACTTATTAACACGTGAAAACAACTGAGAAAGTGCAATTTTTGCATAAAACAATTTCGCTATTCTTGCATAAACAAACGTGCAATTTTTTAGTGGCCTTGCCACTTGCGCAGTATTGTTACGGTGGTGCACGCTTTCCAGGAGCAAGCTTGATTGCAGAAGTGGTTGGCACGTAGAATGTAGCGACTCAACATGCAAGCATGAGACTCAACGTGTGCAGGCACTCACACGTCCGCTAACTTTCAGCTATATATTACTGCACAAAAGGCAGATATATTTTATAGTGTGCAATGAACCATATTTTTGGAAGCTGTGTTGTTTCGCACGTGTTGTCATCTTCCTTTCTTACGGTGATAGCAATTATATGGACCCGCACGGATGATATTTGCCGTTGCTTTCGCCTCATCGTGACGCCCTGGATAGTGGTGTAGGTAAATAGCTTGTAATTAATATTGCCGTTGCATATATACCACCACGCGCACTTATCATGCTCCGGCAATATAATGACAAGTTATTTACTTACACCATTTACCACTGGCGACACACAGATCTCGAAGGAGCTTGAGACTGTTTTGTGGACGCAACGCTCCTGCATTTTTTTTTCAATTTGAAAACTGCTCTTGAGAGACACATAATAAAGGGGCCCCATCTTTACTTACTCAGGATGTGGAAGGAAAGAAAAATTGGCAGACAGATCCTACGTGCCTTGGGAATCGACATTATACGATGCATGCGGAGGGAGATAACAGTGATGTCATTTAATTGACTTGGTGACATATGTGAAGCACCAGAAGGCCTGCAAACGGTTATCTCTTGACGTTAAAGGGGCTTACGACAATGTCACGCATGAAGCCATTCTCAGCGCATTAGAAGGAGTAGGACTCGGTGGCAAGATATATATGACAGAATAGGTCATTTCACAGGCAGACAGAATGGCCCGACACCCGAGTATTACTGTAGCAGAGGAGTCCCGCAAGGTGGAGTGCTACGCCCGACGCTGTTCAACCTAACACAACAGTGGACTTTTGGCAAGCAACAAGCAGCGTACGACTTTCCATTTATGCTGATCACATCTGTGTGTGGACAGCAGGTGTGACTTGACTTCACTTCACGCTAGACTTCAGAAGGCGGCATCAGTGACATCGCACCACCTACGTAAACAGGGCTTGAAAATCGAAAGTGAAAAGTGCATTGGCATGTTGTGGCATGTTGCTTTGACCAGAAGGCCAATGTACGCTTACGGCATGTTTATAATGTGTGCAATGGATGTCATGCAGCCGAGTCACAGATTTTTGGGAGTCATAATCGACGGAAACCTTTTTTGGACCACCACACGTAACGACGTGAAAAAGGGCTTACCACCATTTGTCCTGGTTCAGGTTTCTTGCCAGAAAAAGTTTGGGGTGTCTGTAGAGTCTATGTTAAAGCTGTACAAGGTATTATTTATGCATTCCTGCGATACAGCCTACTGTTAGATCTAACACATGCAAAACTAACCTGGGCACACTCCAAAATATTCAAGTACAAGCTCTTAGGATATGCCTTTGTTTATCCCGCTGTGCATCGACGGCTGAATTCATTGCCATTGCACAGGACTACTCGATCATGGCGCACATCACCATTGAACGATGCGTACGTACCTCAGGCAACATCCTAGGAATCCTTCCCACCACTTGGCAACCCTCGCTACTGAGAGACCTCGCACGAAATTTAGCGCAATTTTCTGTGCGCACTGTGCATCGTTTACATAAGGTTTTACGCCTGCGGAGAAATTGGTGTATCCTCCGTGGTACCTGACACTTCATCAAGTACGTCTTTCATTCCAGGAATGCGGAAAAAAATCAAATTTGCTCTCGTCTGCCCTAAAACAATAAAGCTTGCACCTCTTGCACGAAATGTACGATAACCACGTGCACATATACATCGATCGTTCAACCACAGCATCTACTTCTGGCGGTGCGGTGTGCTGATTCCAGCTAGAGTAATCACTCTGCGAATCAAGCTGTCACACGCCACTACGTCTACGGGGGCAAAACTTGCAGTTTTGCGTGGCGTCCTAGAGTACATCAAATCCCAGAGACCGAGTAAATGGGCTGTGTTTTCCGACTCGAAACCGGCCTTACAGAGCATGCAGTCAGTCCTTCGACGACGTTGCCATGAACATTAACTTACGAAGTTGTCTAGCTTCTTCGCCACGTCACAGAAAAAGGCTACGAGGACAATTTTCAGTGGCTGCCTGGTCAATTTGGGGATCAGTAGCAATGATTCCGCAGACAACGCGGCTCGCACGTTCCACCAAAAAGAGCACATCTTTCCGATTCCTCTGCCAAGGACAGACGCTGCAAAGCAACTTCGTCACCTGGCACGTAGTCTGTGTCTGCTGGAGTGGAACACTCCAAGCATAAGACACATGAGACTACCAAATAAACCCTCAACTGGAACTTCGACCTCCATCTGGACTTCGCCGGCGTGAGCTTCGCTTCTTTGTCGCCTTTTGTTGGGGGTTGCCTTCACAAAAGCATATACACCCCTCATTGGGTTGACCGACAATGAGGAATGCGACGTCTGCGCCACCGAAGAAGACATCGACCATCTGCTATGCCGTTGCCCTCATCTGCCCCTGAATGACAGAAGCTTTCTGACGCATTGCGACAATTGGACGACCGGCCACTCTCTATGCAGATGATTCTTTCGTAGGCCCAAAAGGCAGTCAAAACCATCTTGTGCTTTTGTGAACTACAGGCCTATGTGAACACCTTTAACTTTTGTGTAGTGCCACCGCTGCATTCGCGTCAGCCCATTGACTGACAGTCCTTTTTTGTCTCTTTTTTCTTTTTCGTCTCTTTCTCCTTCCTTTTTATACTTCCCCTTACCATTTCACCAGCGTAGGGTAGCAAACCGGGCATGTGCCTGGCTAACCTCCCTGCCTTCTCTCTTGTTGTTCTCGTCCTCCTCCTGCATGGCTGCCAAATGCCACATATCTTCAAATTCTTGGCTGATTGACCGGATGTCTACATTCAGGTGCCTGAATAATGGCACTTTGTTATGGCTCAAGCTCACTTGAAGGCCACCAATTGTGAGAGTGCAATGCGTTGTTCAATGGTATACAGTTACACGTTTTAATGCAGAAAAAAAAAATGTGTGGCTTCGAATGGTGGACGGAATCCGTGTATAGAAAGCTGTTTGGCAAATGAACGCCTTTGGAGTAAAAAACAATAAGTATGAGAAATAGGGCAGTTAAAGCTAGTGATAACGAAAGGAAAGTCGTCGCGGGGGGCCTGGTGCGCTGCATTCTGGCGTGATCGCCATGAATCAAGCTTTTGTGTGAGGTCTCGCCGGGGTGCCTTGGTCGTCGTGTGAGAAGGTCGGGAAGAGGACTCGCATTTGTGTGAAATGGGAAGCCAGCGGGGGCACCGACCGTTGAATAATGCAGGCGCCGGATGGTATTTGCCGCCGCGGTTTGCAGCATTCATATTCCCGCCGTATATAGAAGCCAGGAGTGTAGGCGGGCAGCCCCAGTACACATCTTTTGTCTCGCAAACACACGAGGCTGCATATTGGGACTTTATGCAGCTTTGCGCTGTGTGTATTTATATGAGAATGTCTCTTCCTTAATCGTAAGGCGATACGGGAGGGCAAGGTAGAAAGGGGTCATCATCTGAGTCTGTGTGTGCACCGTAAATATACTGCTTCAATGCTGGAGCTCGGTTCGCGGTTGGTATATGTAGGCATACGCACCGTACTTTCTAAGTTATAATATGCTTCGTGAATGAGGTGTCAATGCAATATGCGTCCTTCGGAACAAACACTAAGTTTTAAGGCATAGTAATGTAGGAAAACAAGTATATCTGTCCATAAGGAGGAACTAAAAGTTTTGTCTTAGCAAACGTTTGTCCTCGGCTTTCATGAAAGCATGCTCGGTTCCTATTGAAATGTGTGAACGCACAGTTTAATTGAGAACTATAGGGCGCCAGTGATTTGCTGTGCTCTCAAATTCCCCGTTTACGCTTTGAATAGGCGTTCAGGTCAGCCTCCCGTTTTTGGGTGATCCGCGATTAAAAAAACATAAACTAAATGACTTGCACTGTGACTCTGCGTCTGATGGTTTTCGGTGGCGTCATTGTTAAACGGCGCATGTGTTTATGTCGAACGGTGGTTAGCTTGCAAGCCTAAATAAAGATGCCCTGCGGTGGCACTGAGGATGTATAGGGCTGCGGCAGAGACAGTTTTTGTTGCTCTCTGCACCGTCCACCCTCCCATTCCAATCAAGCCTACCTTACCCTATATTGCTATATCTTTCCGCGGTAGAGTCATATAAATCCGCTGGAAAGCTGGACGGGGTTTCACCACTAAGCTGGGAATTTTCAGCACGACGATGTTTCTTTCTCGCTGCACGTTTTCATTTTTTCTTCTCTTCTTCGTTATATCGTTGCATCCCGTCCATTGATGCGGTCTTCGCATCTAGATTTGTGCTATTGTCGGCAGGCAGTAAAATAAAATCTATGTACGATGTGGTAAAGTGAAACCAAGTGTGGTCGTCAGACATATACGCAGGAAACAAGTGCTAGGAAAGGTCTGTGGGGCCTGTGGTGCCGGCCTCTCTGCATATAATGAAACAGGCTCCGCGTGGTGCGTAAAGAGCGTGGATGGGGTGGTGACATTTGCATTCCTTTTGTTCTGTCGAAGTTTTCTCACACTTTTCATGCATGTAATTTTTATATAGTTCACTGCTTCGACTCGGACTTCAACGTCACGTTTCCCCTTGACTAACACGAAAAGTGTTTTTCCGCACGAAATTTACTTTCACCTTCACTAGTCTGAATAATCTTGAAACAGCTAATACGCGGTGTTACAATCGAGAATCCACACCAGGATTTAACATCAGCTTTGATTATTTGAACAAGTATATGTACATCGTTATTGCATTATTGTAAACTTGACGCCTTCAAGTAGTATTATGCAAAATGATATATATATTGTCATGATGAAGAAAGACGCTGGGGTTTCTGGCGCGGGGACAGCGAGCTGGGAAAGGCAGAGGAAGAAGAAGTTAGATAAAGAACAGCCGGCCTGCAGCAAAGGCGTTGTCTCTTTGTCTTATTTCTCCGCGTTACAATGGCGCAGTCGATGAAGAAGACGTCATACGTCCCGGCTTCGTCATCCAGGACGCCCGCCGACGTGCAGATGCGGTAAGCGTCGCTTGGGGACGGCGTCAAGGCCTCCTCAGCAGCTGTGCACCTGCCGCCACTGCCACCACCGTTCGGGGATGGCGCCAAGGCCTCCTCGGCGGCTCTAGTATACCCATCACCGGTATTTCTTCATGAAAAGGGACACCGTCTACGCGTCCTTCGCCACGGATTGTGCCGTGAGCACAGGTCGACAAGTGAACCCTGCGGCACAAGCCACCTGTCCGTATCCTCGTGGATCATCGGCAGCGTGGTTCTCTCATCGTAAAAACGCTGTTCACGCTTCCTCGATCATGGAGCCGACAGCCCTCCTGCAGCCGGGAGCACCTGTGCCGCATTCGGGGACGGCGTCCAGGCCTTCTCGATGGCTCCTGGGCAGGCTTGCCCCGGCCCCACCACGACAGTACATGGCCTGTCGTTGACCGGGAATGCCGTTCACGCTTCCCACTGCGACAACGTCCTGCTCAGTGCTTCATCGGCACCTCAGCCGCTCAGGGGTGCTGTTCAAGCTCCCTCGGCCGAGGGTACCACAGCAGTGAGTACGCTGATCGGGGAACACGTCCCCACTGGCTCCGCATGTGGGCCGCCCGAGAGTGCCACCGAGCTTTCGCGCACCATTGCGCGACTCCGCCTCGAGGTCGGCGCCCTGACAGCGTCGAGTTCTGCGATACTCCCTGCTGCTTTGCCGGGACTTCACATTATCGATGAGGCGTTGGCCGCGGCCGCCTCGCAAGACCATTCAACAACTTCCCCCGAGAGCCGCAGCAAGCTCCAGTACTCTCGCGGCTCTTTCACACCAACTTGGCTGTGTGGCGTCGCTATTTTCGGGAGCTTCGCCTGCCGTGACACCACCACCGGCTGCCTCCGAGCTACCCGAGTTTCGCGGCTTCCAGGACGATGCCGTCGATTGGGTGGCTACCATCAATGCTCTCGGAGCTCGCAAGGGATGGAGCGACAATCAGAAGTGGTGCGTAGCCTTAGACCGCCTTCAAAATCCTGCTGCTGCGTGGCACAGGTACGAAGGCGTGCGGCAGCAGTCCTGGGCGGGACTGGAGCGCCAAGCTCATTGCTGCGTTTGGAAGAATTGAGTCTGACCTCGCTGCTACCCTCTCATTCTACCCTCGCCACTACCGAGCAAGGGGCTATTGAGAAGCACAACGACGAGGCAGCTGCACCCTCTGCCAACCGGCCCTACCTCGGAGATCAACCTCACGAGGCGCCGCGCCCCCCTACAGCTGTGCCGCGTGCCCCCTCCCCGGACAGCTTCTCGGAGTACCCTGCGGCAATCATCGAGACAAGCTGGACGGTGTACTCCTCCGGGCAGATCTCTGACTCCGCGTTGACACCTGACACACAATTACCCTTGACCCAACTTAGGACCCGCCTATAAAGCACAGAAGCCAGTGAGCCAGCCTCCAAGCTGGTCAGCCTCAAATGGCTTGGATCCATTGACCTGCTGCGTGACGACGGCGGCTCTTCCACAACCAGCCGGAGACCAAGCACACGTCACAACGGCCAGTTTGACCCATAGTAAGGAGCCGCACCATCCCCTGCCACCTTTGCCGTCATTGGCCGATTGCGTGGACGCTCGTAACCTGCCAAATGCCGTCTTCCCCAACGAGCCACAAGTGCCTACTCCACCTGAGGAGGATGCCATCGAAGTCATTCCGGTGCAGTGCACGGTTACTCCGGATGGCGAGGCAACTGGCCATGTCGACATGAACGCACGTGACGGATTGGCAAAAACCTCCACTTCGACCAGCAGTGCATCAGCGAAGCCGCTAGAGCACGACTTGCGTCGCAAGTCTACGCGCAAAGTCTACACAGCGATGTCGCTGATATCTATCGATATAGCCCATCGTACCTTCCCTCGCTCTGAACAACGCAGGCGTCCCCGCTCAGTGTGGGCCGCAGTACTGCATACTGGTGTCCCTGCAATGTCATCCAAGCAGCGAAGGGTAGTCATCGCGATGGTCCGCCACCAATGCGATCACTCCGCACCAGCCAGTATCACCTGCTGGGTTTACATTCTCAGGTGACTACATTAACTTGCCGCGCGGACGCGACCTGCAACGACCACCTCGACACAGCCAGGGTCGTCCACCAGAGTACAGGACAGTTCCACAGGACAGCTCGAGGCGTGCACATGACAGACTACCACGGCACTCCAGTGGCGCCCTCCAGAGAAAATTGCCCTTTGCGCGCACGCAGTCGTGGCCGAGTGTCATGATGAAGGAAAGACGCTGGGGTTTCTGGCGCGGGGGACCAGCGAGCTGGGAAAGGCAGAGGAAGAAGAAGTTAGATAAAGAACCAGCCGGCCTGCAGCAAAAGGCGTTGTCTCTTGTCTTATTTCTCCGCGTTACAATATATATATATATACTATACTATTATATATATATATCTATATATATCGCTATATCTATATATATATATTCTTATTATATATAGATATATATATATCCTATATATCATATCTACTATCTCTATCTACTCTCATATATCTCTAATCTATCTATCTCTCTATCTCATCTATCTATCTCTAATCTGTGTGTGTGGTGTGTGTGTGTGTGTGTGTGTGTGTGTGTGTGTGTGTGTGTACAACAAGCCTCGGAAAAGAGCAGCGCTTCGAAATAGGGTAATAGTGCACTTCAAGTTGTGAAAGACTATGTCTACTTAGGGCAGGTAATAACCGCGGAGTCGAACCACGAGATTGAAGTAACTAGAAGAATAAGAATGGGGTGAAGCACATTTGGCAAGCACTCTCAAATTATGACAGGTAGATTGCCACTATCCCTCAAGAGGAAGGTATATAACATCTGTATCTTGCCGGTACTTAGCTACGGAGCAGAAACAGGGAGACGTACAAAGAGGGTTCAGCTTAAATTTAAGACGACGCATTGAGTAATGAAAAGAAAAATGATAGGTGTAACCTTAAGAGACAAGAAGAGAGCAGAGTGGATTAGGAAACAAACGGGGATTAAGGATATCATAGCTGAAATTAAGAAAAAATGGACATAAGCCGGGCATGTAGCGCGTAGACATGATAACCGCTGGTCGTTAAGGGTAACTAACTGGATTCCCAGAGAAGGCAAGCGGGTTAGGGGGAGACAGAAGGTTAGGTGGGCAGATGAGATTAAGAAGTGTACGGGTATAAATTGGCAGCAGGAAGCACAGGACCGGGTTACCTGGCGGAACATGGGCGAGGCCTTTGTCCTGCAGTGGACGTAGTCAGGCTGATGATATATATATATATATATATATATATATATATATATATATATATATAGATATATATATATATATATATATATATATATATATATTGTGTGTGTGTGTGTGTGTGTGTGTGTGTGTGTGTGTGTGTGTGTGTGTGTGTGACGCTACGATGACTGGGAGACGTGGCCTGGCTCATACGCCATGTTTATTTTGTTCTGCACGTCTTCCTCCTTGGCTTCTACTACAAGTCACTGCCTTCCTACGTCACAGAACTCCCCCCCCCCCCTCCGAAAGAATGCGCGAGTTACAATCAACAAAACAACAAAAAGCATAAAGTGACGAATGTCAAAATGCGTGGTAGTTCGATTTCAGGAAGGAGTTTCTTAACTCGCACAAAAGCTTCACAGTATAGGGCAGCAGTCCGGTCATATCTAGGGTAGCTCTGGTAGACGAGGCTGGCTGTTGCGCCCTGGATAGCATAACCCCGCCCTACACATCTCCACTGATGATGACACGACTTGAGGTCTTGTGAAGAACGAACAAGGCTTTGAAATCTGTGTAGCATTGGATAGACGGATGTCTTTGGCATCGGATCCAGCGCCGTCGTGGCAATAGATGCTTTGCTTCTAGTCGGCGCGCGTGAGAACCGAGGATGATGGTACGTTGTCTTTTTTTCTCCATTGTATGCGTAGTAGCTTCATGTCTCTTTCGTAACTTTCTGTGGCGTTCTCTCAGTTTGTTGGATCGCAGACATGGCTTTGAAAACTGGTGCAGAAAATTTTGTCGACGCTGCTTTCTACGAAGATGGCTTAGGCATTGACTTGTCTTTGCTTCTTTAATTGATGTTGTCTGTGATGACCTTTCAGCCACAAGTGTACTCGTGAGGAGGTTTCACTTGATCGTTGTTCTTGTTCGAGTAGCCGTTGCAGTTCCTGAAGTTCGTGGAGTTGCATTTGTTGAAATTGCTCGTCTTGTTGTGAAAGTTCGTCAGATGGGCCTCTTTCAGGAACATGAGTGTGCTTTTCTTTAGATGGTGATGTGATCAGTAGATTGTCGGTAGTCGATACTGTACTGCTGGGCTTGTGTTGCGATGAAGCAGCGTGACAGGCTGATGAGAAAGCTCCCAAGATGGTTGTGAGTCATTTTTGATTGTAAATGCTTCTGTCAGTTGACAATGCGCCGGCGTTGGTGGATTCGAAATTCCTGCAGTGCTTTGACTCACATGTGTGTTATCACTTGAGGATGAGACCGCAACAGACATGGCTTCAGGTGGTTCTGATGGCGTATGTTTTTTCTTTTTGCAGCGTGATTAGGCTGAGAATGTCTATCGAACGACCCTGGTCGGGAACGTCAGGGTGTGGGCTGGTATTGCTAGGATTCACCAGCTCGTCACCTGTAAATTCCGTCACACGCTCGAAACCGTTTGGGCCTTGTGTGTGACACGAAGCATCAAGGAATACGGGTTGTTCAGTAAAATCTGAAGTGTTGTTGTGCAGTGAACACGTTGAAAATGCCGATTTCATTGCTCTTGGGAAAGTAGGCTTTAGGTTCAGTTTTTGGCGAAATTGTCTAGATTCCTTTCGGTATACGGACGCTTTACCTTGTCTGTTGCGACGTGCAAGTTACCAGTCAGTATTCGAATGCGTGATGTTTTTTCGGAAGAGTTATATGATAGTACAATGGTGGTATACTTACTCTGAGGTCTCGTTTGGAAAATAGGCTCACTGCGGGAAGACTTCGCGTAACTGTGATGGGCGAGTTGAAAAGCCTTCCGCTGATGAAGTATGGACAAGTCTTCATCGTATTCCTTGAAACGACTAATCATTTCTTCTTTGATCTTTTTCCAAGACTCATCGTTCTCGAAGATGTGGGTGAGATAAAACTTGAATGCCTCACCTGAGATGTAGTCAGTGAAGTTTATGATCATCTCCCGTTCCGACCAGGATGCAGCGGTGGCGTGGAGCTCGAAAAGGTTGAACCAGTCCTGTACGGGTCCGTCGTCCGCAGATCCGGTGTACTTGGGGATGTCAAGGTCGTCTGATGGTGCTGTCATGATGCTAGTCTTGGCGTAGAGTTGGGATGTACTTTTGTGGTCCACTTCGGTCACTGCGTCTTGCTGAGACGTTCGAAGATGGTGGCTGGTTGATGAAGTGGCCGCCAGGTCTTAATCCTGTCGACTCGTGTGACGCTACGATGACTGGTAGATGTGGCCTGGCTCATACGCCATGTTTATTTCGTTCTGCACTTCTTCCTCCTCGGCTTCTACTACAAGTCACTGCCTTCCTACGTCACACACACAACACACACACACACACACACACACACACACACACACACCACACACACACACACACACACACACACACACACACACACACACACACACACACACACATACATACATACATATATATATATATATATATAGATATATATATATATATATATATATATATATATATATATATATATACTTCTTTCCCTTATATATATATATATATATATATATATATAAGAAAAGAAGTGTATATCTAAGGGCTCGTTATATTACGTGGTTTATTTCGCCGTTTCAGCCAGAGCCTGGCCTTCATCAGGAATGATCGAGAGTGCAGTTTATTGGTGTTCAGCTTTATACAATCCTAAATCAGAGAGGGTACACGAATAAAAAGCAAGGAAGAAAAAAAAAGAAAAAAAGGAAGAGCAAGAAAAAAAGCAGTGAAAACATGAAACCCCCCCCTCAACGGTCGCCCCCTTCCACCCTTTTTTCCGACGATCACTTTTAAGATGTCCGTGGTCTGCATTTCCTTTCTTCCAGTAACGTATTGTTTCCGACCAGATGGCGCCGCATGGCTCTGACGATTCGGTGTGGGGAAAAGAGCTTTTTAAGAAGTTGAAGCTTTTAACTACTCAGTGCCTCGTGGACGTCTCGTAGGTGCAAGAGGGGCGCCGCGTATTGCCGCAGAGGCTGGCAAACTGGTGGAATGTCAATTCTGGCCCGCTCCTGAATTACGCAGTAGGGGCCTCCTAATTGTGCACAGGGTTGCTTTTGGACATGACATGCTTGTCACAATTCATTGGATAGTAAGGTAAAAACAGAAACAGACGACAGCTGTGCTTAGGGAGTGTAGTTCCAGTTAGAAGTATTTTCAGTTGTCCCGTGCCCATCGCAGCAGCAGTGTCGTGAACTCAGTTGTTATTGTCATTATTGTCGTTATTGTTTTCTAGTGCTTTATTTCTGCATGTGTACCCGGATTCTCATTTATTCCTCTATCGAGGGTGTTAAATTGGCGGATAAGGTATGACTCTCGTTGTTCACGTCCTCGGTTTGATTGAAATCCCGTTTCTAAGAGTGTTATTGATAGTTTGCCAAATACATGGTCGGGAAGATTGAGATGTTTTGATAAAGGTAAACTTGGGGCTGATTTCGCACGGGCTATGTAATTGTTGAAACGAATCCTAAATGATGTTACTCTTTGTCCGATGTACTCCATACTGCGCACGTTGCATTCGAGTAGGTATACCACGTTAGAGGAACCGCATGTTAGGTTTCCTCGTATGTTAATCGAAAATTTGGAATATGTGCTGGTGACAGAAAACAGCCTCTTCTTCGAGCTCTGTGAGTTTCCCATTTTTTTTTGCCAAGATTTTTCAATAATCGACACACCTCGGAGGGAAGTTCCCCCTTAGAATGGGCGATCAATACCCCATCCAGCAACCGGGACCGGGCCGACCACATCATAGTGCGTCTGACGCAAGTTCTCACCCCGGCCCAAGCGTGGTCCACGTTAACAATTCTGATGACTCCTCCGTTGAATATATGACTTCGGACAGCGACTACGTGGTCGTACCAATCCGACGCCTGAAGAGGAAAATCAGCCGGACATCGCCGACTGGCCGGCAAGCAATGACAAAGGCGAGTAGCATGCGGTCGTACACTATTTCGTATGTGCCGACATCGAAGACAGGCATCTTGATCTCTCTAAATAGGCAGAGCCTGTCGGAGTACTTTGAGCTCAGCGCTCCAGGGAAAGTCGTAGAAATACGCATAAATACTCGAAAGAACATACTGTCCGTTGAGGTCACTACGAAGGCCTTATTGGACACGCTGAAAGCGATTGTTCAATTAGGAAACATTCCGGTTCACGCATTCTCCGCGTACGACGAAGAAACAACAATAGGAGTTATATACGATGTGGATGAAGAGATAACAGACTCGAGTCTCGAGAAACTGCTGTCATCGTAGGCTCCCGTGCTTGGTTTCTACCGGTTTGGACGCACGCGATGTGTTAAAGCAGTGTTTCAGTCGAAGACGTTACCCACACATGCAATAGTAGGTTACGTGAGGCACTCGGTACGTCCTTACGTACCAAGACCTATGCAATGTCATAAATGCATGAAATTTGGGCACGTGAGTGCAGTTTGCAAGGGTGCAGTAATCTGCAAGCATTGCGGTGGCCTTCATGATGGTGATAACTGCAATGCTTTGGCCAAATGCCCAAACTGCTCAGGCACCCACGACGCAACATCAAAGGAATATCCCAAAATGAGGAGTGAAATTAGTATCCTGAAGAAGATGGTTCGAGACCACTCCACTCACAGAGAAGCTGCAAGGGCTGTACGGCGCCGTAAACATCGCTCGCGACACCGACGCAAACGAAGCAGCAGTGCTCATAGCTTATCGAAATTAACACACAAAACTGTGCCCTCACAACCTCCTAGCTTACTTTTGTCGGCCAGAAAGGAGCATACAGATGCTCAAATGCCAAGACAGTCCACGCAAGTACAATCTAACCAGTCATTGGCTCTCACCACGTCGGAAACTCAGTGGCCTTCACTACCGTCAAGAGCTACGGTAGCGCCATCATCACATAGTGCCCCTACCCCCAATGAAGAAAACGAGAAGATGGACAACGCAGATGTCAAGGCTATGCTTAAAATTTGATGGGTTCGATGCGTAAGATCCTCAGCAGCGTAAACACTCCCGCTGCTAAGGTGGCTGTGCAGCTACTTGAGGTTTTAGAGCCTCTTCTACTAGTTCTTCAGTAAGTGAACATGGCATTGATGTCCGAAGAACGCATGCGCAAGTCGCTTGTTATGCAATCGAATGCTCGTGGCCTACGTGGCTGTCTGTCAGACTTCAGACAATGGGTTCTTAAATATCAATTTCCTGTTATCGTTATATGTGAACAGAACATGGCTTCAACTTTTCGTATATTTGGACATATCCAGATTTGGTCCCGCAGTGATCAACGCACGAGCAAAGTTATCGTTTGTATACGCCGTGATTTGACGTTCTTGAGACATGAAGTCACGTCGCATACCAGCAATGATTACGTGGGCCTGACTATAACACATAAAAAGCGGACATTCTCAGTAATAGGAGGAAATAACACTCAAGCGCACAGATGGACTGCTTCCATTTAGGGACCATTCTTCAAGCAGCACAAAGGCCACACACTGTGATTGGCAATTTTAATGCACATCATTCTCTCTGGGGTAGCACTACAACAAATTATCGCGGAAGGGATTTGGGCAATTTCATATGCAACTATGGAGTAAGCATACTCAACGACGGATCACCTACATTTGTTCGCAGCACGTCCTACAGCATCTGTCTCGACCTCTGTTTCGTTTCCCGAAGCCTTCTGTCTTCCGCATGTTGGTGCACAGATTTGGACACTCGCGGCAGTGACCACCTTCCAACCTTTGTTCAGTTCAGGTGGTTTCGCCGTACGCACACACGCTACATCCGTCAAACCGACTGGACACTGTTCAAGGCATCTGTCAAGTCTGGCTGTGAGCACACGACTGATCCATCCGAGGTAGAGAACATCATTGCTTCTTCACTGCGTGACACAACCAAACAGGTTAACCTACCGATGCAGAGATCAGCAGTTGACTCCCAATACAAGGCCCTTCGTGCAATCCGTCGCCGTGCCGAACGCCGATACAGACGAACGAAGTCGCCTTCAGATCTTTCCGCCTGTCGTCGAGCTCAACGACATGTTCTTCGGCACCTTGACAAGATTGACAGGCAGCCTTGGAGAACATTCTGTGGATCTCTGGACCCCAGGCAACCTCTATCTAAGATCTGGCGGGTGGTACGAAGTTTGCTGACAACTCCCCAACAACGTCAACCATTTCAAGCTGTTGTTCTACATCAGGGGCGGACAGAAGTTGAGATAGCCAGTGACTACTGTAGCCTCATCATGGACACCACTGATGGTCTTGCCACTAATGAGCCTCTTACTACCATTGCGCCTCCATCGTCTGACGAGTGCCTTGATGTACGTTTTACAATGCATGAGCTTGAAGCTGCGATTTCTGCCTCCCGCCGATCATCGGCACGAGGACCTGACACGTATGCTGCACTCAACCATCTGGATACAGAAGTACGACGTATCCTGTTATCTCATTATAACGCCTCATGGGAGTCAGGAGAAGTCCCAGCTAATTGGAAATGCAGTCGCATTATTGCATTGCTTAAGCCGGGGAAGTGTCCTTATGCACTTGCCTCCTACAGACCAATCGCCTTAGCCAGCTGCGTCGGGAAAGTAAGGGAAAGAGTGGTACTGTCAAGATTAGAGTGGCTTCTAGAGAGCAACAACTCCTTTCCTGCATTTATGAACGGCTTCAGAAGAGGCCGATATGCCATTGATGGTGTGGTCGACTTGATCACCAGCGTTGAAGAGGAAAGAAGCCGACGCAGACGAGTGGCGGCGGTCTTCCTAGACATTATAGGTGCCTACGATAATGTGCTGCATTATGTGATCCTTGACGCACTGGAAGATTTGGACATCGGTGAACAACTGTATGCTTGGATTTTTAGCTACCTTAGGGACCGCACCATTTACATGACGACAAATAACGGAGACACCGATCGATATAAGGTTCATCGTGGTGTTCCCCAAGGAGGAGTTCGCAGCCCGATCCTATTCAATGTCACAATGATCGGCCTAGCAACAGAACTTCCAAGCACGGTGAAGATCACTGCATACGCTGATGACATATGCATATGGGCATCCGGAACTACCCGTCCGAAATTGCGAGCTCGACTACAGCGTGCAGTGAAAATCACATACAAATATCTACGACGTCAGGGGCTCACTTTTTCAATCGACAAATGCGTGGTGCTTGCGTTCACGCGCAAGCATATGTCGCAATACCCGATATTTATTAATGGGACAGCGATACCTGCTGTAACGCACCACAAGTTCCTTGGGTTGTCATACACAGAGATCTATCGCGGACGAGGCATGTCGCAGTACTTAAATCTAAATTTAAGAGCTTTGCGCTCGTTCTTCACCACGTAACAGGAGCAAGATGGGGCCCATCAGAATCATCGCTACTTCAATTGTATAATGCTCTATTTGTGGGATACTTCCGATACAGCATGCTGGTGCTCTCCAATATGAGACCTAGTTGTGTGAAGACGCTAGAGAGTTTTCAAGCTCAATGCTTACGAAGATGCTTGGGTCTACCGCGATGGACTTCAACAATGGGACAATCGCAGAGGCTCGGGCTTGTCCCATCAGTATATACAAGCTCTGCGGGCCACTTAGAGTTCACCTCCCATTGCTGAGCCGACACAGACAGCACCCACTGTCATTACTACCCGCCACTCACCCAGATTGCACTTTCTGAAGAGTAATATCGTGGCATGAGAATATTATACCATCAAGGTTTCCCCGCCAAGGCCCCTGCAGTGCCTCCATGGGTCCTGCCTAAACCACTTGTTTGTTTTACGATACCTGGAATTACGAAGAAGTCACTCATTTCTTCTGTTGGCCTCAGGCAACTGACCCTATATCACATTTATACAACGTACAGTGATTCTCTGCACGTGTACACCGACGGATCCACCACGCTAAACACCTCCGCCGCAGCCTTTGTCATCCCAGACATGGATATCGCTCGACGATTAAAAGTGGACCATAAAACCACATCAACTGCCGCAGAGCTTGTCGCGTTCCGGGAGGCAATAAGATTTATTTCCGGAGAGCGACATCGAGCCTGGACGTTTTTTCTGTGATGCCAAACCCGCTTTGCAAACCATTAATTGCATCATGAAGCAAGATCCGTATTACAGCTTGGCAATAGAAATCACAGAAATTATTCAGGTTACTTCATCAAATGGCCGTCTTAACACTTTCCAGTAAATTCCCGCTCATTGCAGCGTGATGGGAAACGAAGAGGCAGACGCTGAAGCTAAAAATGCCTTAAGCAGTGCCCCTGAAGTACGCATTGAGTTTTCACGAGCTGGCACGAACGCCCTGCTTCGCTGCGTGATACGCAGCTACACACTTCAGAACTGGACCAAACCGGAACGGCGACACCAGCGACTTCACAAATGGAACCTGGAAATTAAATTCCGCATGCCCCCTAAATTGAAACGGCAACTAACAAGTATGATCCACCGCATTCGTCTTGGTGTGGCGTACACAAGGCGTTTACGCACATATCATCGGTCGCAGTGACACCGGTCCTAATTGTGAACACTGTGATGTGCCAGAAACACTTGGGCACATATTTTGTGTCTTTCCAGCATACGCACGTGAACGACAAACACAGATTTCTTCTACTGAACTATATCGCAGTAGGCCATTAACTGATGAGACCGTGTTGGGCCCTGGCCAGACACCAACAGTGCAACTGTGGTCACAAGAGCAGTTACAACTTTTTTGGAAACAACTGGACTATATACGCGGATATAAAATGTGTCTCAGCTAGAAATAACACTACATACTCACCTCTATATCTCACCATTGTCATCCATTATTCTTTCTTTTCCCCTTTCCCTTCCCCCAGTGTAGAGTAGCAGGCTAAAGCAAGCTATCGCTCAGGCCGACCTCTCTGCCTTTCTGTAAATAAACTTATCTCTCTCTCTCTCTCTCTCTCTCTCTCTCTGGATTATGTGCTGTTTGCTTTGTCTGTTTCTCACATCGTTTTTCATACAAGACATCGTGACTTTAAACAAGGTTGGCATGAATTATTAGGGGAGCAGTATTGATTTGAGAGTCGACAAGTGTGTCTTTGAGGTTGCGTGGTCGTCGCTAAACGACGCCAGGAGCGGATGGGGATGCGCGTTTCAGACGTTCACTTCGTTCCAAAATGTTGTAACGTCCTTTAAGGATTTCGTTTGCATTGTTTACATTGGGGAAGTTTGTGCTGTAAGTTAGGCAGAGGTTTGTTCGTTTCGAACAAATCTCTGCGAGAGAGCCCAAACGAACAAACGAGGGCCCTCCTAAATGGGTTTACTCTTTTTATTTTCTTTTTCTTATAAAGGCCGCTTTTTATGCGGGTGAAATCTGTCTCTTATAATTTTTTAGAGTTAGTATTAGCAATTATTCAGAGTACTCTAAATAAAATTGAAATTGGCTTTGTGAGCGAAGCTTCCTAATAAATTTGCTGCTCCTCCACGTTCTAACGAGAACCGAGCTATCAAGCCGGTAACAAACCGTTTTAACTTCCTTTCCATCTTAGTAATGCGAAAACCTTGGATATCTCTCCAAAGGCGAAATCTGACCGTCGACGCGAGTAAAGGCCTGGTCACTCGTGCGCGTTGCAGTGTGTCAGTGTGTGGCTTTTTTATGCGCCGCCGCGCTCTATTCCTATGAAGGGAGAGAGTTTCTACGCGAAGCTAAGTACCCTCTCTCTCTCCTCAGAGAGAGGGCGCGGTGCCTCGTCAAAAAACCATGCTTTGACACGCTACAACGTGCACGAGCGGACAGATCACCAAAGTCTGTGTCGTCACCATGACGTGATCATGGCGTCAATATGTCGTTGCATGAAGTGGCGTCGTATTAAGAAGTCATCACGTGGCACCGTAGCTTGGTCAAACATGGACCAATCACGGGGGCCATGCAAAACCAGATGAGATGCTCTAAGCGTTTGATGTCTCCGATCTTGGAGGCAGTTCAAGAGCGCGTCGGGTGCACAAAGCTTTCGGAAGGTTGCAGGGGAGGATGAGTACACCGACAGAGAAAAGGAAGAAGATGGCTTTCAACTTCGAATCGTTTTAAGCGAATGCATGGTGGACTCCGGGAGCTTATAATCCATCTTGTCTCGTAGTGAAGATTAAGCTGGTTTCTCCGAAGAGAATATTGTCACTGCAAGCTTACGTGTGAAGGCCGTGTGGAGTAAGGCTCCAATCATACACAAAGTGTGTCAAGGAAAGCTTGACGATGACACCTTTTCCGAATATCCCGCTATCATCGTTCCTATTAAGTTATTGAAAACTATCCCTTAACAGCTTTTTATGTACAAATAGTGTGGGGATACGGCTTTTATTCAGTATCTTTGGGCTCCTTAAAGGGAAGTTTAAACACCCCCCCTTTTTTTGTTGTGTTTGAATGGATACTTCCCTGCATTCGCTGTTTGTGAACGAAACTTCCAAGCACGCAATAACTCAATAAGAGAAACAGAGATAATGCGAATCGTAACTGAACTTTCACAAGTAATAGTTATGTTTATTCCTGGCTCACTTCAGTATTGAAATCGAAGAATGAAGGAAGCATGTTGGCGCTCAAGATGAAAGAAATGGCATTGACGTGTACATAGGCCATTCCACTGAAATTTCTATGAATTCTTTGTGGTACATAAGGTTGCCTCTCCTTTTTTTCTTTTTGATGTTGACACACTAGCTTTCTTCTGAGAGCGTTTGAATTTATCATTACGCGGAAATGCGCTAATATTGGCACTTCTTTTTTCCTCCACTTGCTTGCGTCTTTTCTTGGTTTGCCGCCGTAAGCAAAGAGAGCGGCTTCCACCGACTGCCTGAATACAGATGGATCTATATATGAGAGTCCGATAAAAACAGCCATTCGGCAGGCCTCATATACCGCCCTGAATGAAGTACCTTGCAGTACACGGTAAAGGCGCAGGGAGCCCACCTATTTATAATTTGCTCGTGACGTCTTGGATGTGTACCGTCTTTATATACTGGTACTCAAACGCGGTGGTCATGATGATGTAAAAGCAGCATAATCACGTTGCTGTTAGCCTGATTTAATGTGATAACGACGCCACTTGTACGAGTTTGGCCTCTAAGCACTGGTGTAGCCAAGGAAAAAAAGAAGGGGAGGTTGAAGCCCCCTTTCCCCAAAGGTTTGTTTGTGTTTCTTCATTTACACGCACACGTTTAAACACACGTACAAACGTATTCCTCTAAAAGTGGACACGGGCTTCATTTAGCTGAGGCAAAAGTGAGCGCGTAAGCCACTGCACACAAAAAGGTTGTAGTGCATGTTATTACAGCAAAGCTGTGTGGTGCGTCTTTACCGGTGCGTGGCAAAGCTACTTCAGAGAAGAAAAACCATTTGGCCGTACCGGAAAGGAGATGGCCACGATAGCTGATTGTGGCTACGCCAACTGACCCTTTTCGTGATTGATCGGACACTTTATTTCCGTTTCAGACTCGCTGTGCCTACTTCGTCATGCCTCTCTGCGTATTTGACTGACGCGATCGAATTAATGCACACGTGTGGAAGCCACTGAAGTCTCGTTCGAAATAAAATAAAACGTGTCAACGCAGCTGGCAATAAACAAAGCGGAATAGTGAAATGCGCGAAGAAATAAACACTTGTAAAACCAAATTTCAGAGTAAGAATATGCTTTGAAAAGCGCTTCGTTGCTTTTTTTAGCGCGATTCCTACGTTAATGCTTCTTATTGCACCGAGAGACGGAAATAATGTGAGTTATGTAATCAACACGCCCCGCCGCGGTGGTCTAGTGGCTAAGGTACTCGGCTGCTGACCCGCAGGGCGCGGGTTCGAATCCCGGCTGTGGCGGCTGCATTTCCGATGGAGGCGGAAACGTTGTAGGCCCGTGTGCTCAGATTTGGGTGCACGTTAAAGAACCCCAGGTGGCCTAATTTCCGGAGCCCTCCACTATGGCGTCTCTCATAATCATATAGTGGTTTTGGGACGTTAAACTCCACATATCAATCAATATGTAATCAACACGTTTATCGCACAAGTGTATTAGTGGGACCTCCACAGTTATGTAATGATAACTGTGGAAACACAATGTTGCAAATACAACGAATACTGGGCATAATTTCCAATGGGTATAATACATATTCACATATTAAAAGGAGGCCCCGCAAGTGGTACTGCTCTTTAAGCGCTTTAGGTGGTGCAAGCGGCACCAGCCTTAATGAACAATTTAAGCCAGAACGCCATCTTTTGTTTGTGTTTTTGTATTCTCCTTCGTACATAAGTACTTTTTCTTGCCTTTTCTTGCCCCTGTTTTTCCACACCTGCAGAGCTGGGTAGCAAACTGGATGTTACTACCTGGTTAACTTCCCGGCTTTCCTCTTTCTCTCTTTCCCTTTCATATATTTAAAAAGATGAACTTTTCTGTGGGCGTTGTGCCATTACAAAAGAAGATAGAAATATGAAGCTGAAGGTGCCTGATAAAAACAAACAGGAAACAATGGTGTATTTCCCTCATAAATTACAGAACCATCATGCTGCTTTCAGAACGAGCAAGTCGTCGGTAAGTGGTTTATGTACATTGGGTGTCTCGGTTTGGTAACATGGCCTGAATGAAGCTCTCGAGTATAGCATTTATAATAATTTTTTGTCATTGGCTTCACTTAGACCACTGAAACGGAGTTTATAAAGCCAAGAATAGCGGAGATAAATATGATGGCTTCGTCACCATGCTTATTATTGCCTCCGTTCAAGGCCTCTGTTGTTACTAAGATTTTCTCTAATTGCAGACGTGTGGGACGTTATTTTGAGGCAAGGTTTGCTTTACAATATTTGCCGTGCCCGCGAAGTGGACACTAAGATCCGAGTTCAGGAGGTACGGTGATATTCATTGGAAATGAGTGGCCAGTGATAATGTTTGCGCATACTCATCGAATGTCGTGACTGGAGCATCTTTGTCGAAGACAATGACGCCTTGTCCGCTCCGATGGGTGTCACTACGGTGGCGTATACTGTCTTCAAAATTCAGCATTATACGACGGCGAAATGCCTGCTTTGAAAACATAACTTATACCGTCTCTTTTTGAAGTCCCAGAATCGGCGATCGCAAAAACAGCGCCGCGTCGAATGACCGTTGTCTTGCTGACACACCTCCTCCATTCACAAGCACCAGCGACAACGAAATGCGGTCCGACCGTGTTACTTCATTCCGGCGGAAGTTCACTTCAGGAAGTGAAAACAGAAAGAGAGAGAAAAGGGGAGGGGAGAGAAAGGCGGAAGAATTGGTATTGTAAAGAGAATGCAGCGGCCGTCTGTTTGCTCTCTGTAATGTAAATACGAAGAGTTGTCCTGAACAGTGCGGACCACTTTTTTAAGTCCTGAACGATAAATCATCTTTTATATGACGGAAAAGGGGGCTGCTATGTATTTTGCAGCACGGATTCGGAGAGGGTTGCTGGGCATGGTCGGGGTATACAATAGGTTCACGAAATGAAACTGTCCCGAACGTTTTGACGTTAAAATGGCATACAATACTTTGTCGAGAAAGAGGAAGCTGGGCAGTCGGGATAACGCACGGCATAGCGAGGACGCTTCCGTATTGTCGAGTACAATGCGGAAAACGTAGCTGTACATTTCGCTCCTCGATAAGACAGGAAGGCTTTATGATACGCTCCATTTTCAGCACTAAATAGCTGTAGCCGGCCGTCTTACAAAAAAACATCCGGTCACTTAACTAGCCTATAAATTTTGAATTATTTCTAAGTGTTAATATGCGTAGAGTTTCTGTTTACTTAGTTTTACCTGTACACAGTAACGTAGCAGAACGTTTTTCGAGCGGGTGGCGTGATAGAACCATACTTCATGTTTATAGTTCATGGTTTCTTGTGGTGCTGCAGTGCTAAATGTATGCTCTTGCGTGTTTTTGTATGTGTGCGTAATGGAAACATGGAAACTGAATTGAGAGGGGAACCCACCCGCGGTGGGATTCAATCGCCAATTTTTCTGGCGAGCAGTTGAGCGCCATAATATAACCATTAGAAAGAAAGGAAGAAAAAAAGGAAAAAAGAAAAAGAAGTCAAAAAGAAAGAAAAGGAAAGAAAGAAAAATAAAGAAAGAGAGATAGAAAGAAAAAAAGATGAATGAAGGAATGAATGAAGGAATGAAATAAATAAGAAATAAAAGCAAGCAAGCCTGTGTCTAGAATGAGATACGTTTCTCCTGAAATCCTTTGATCAAGTATTCTTGCAAATGATATATAACTGACTCCAAAGCATACACAAGGTTATTGCACTTGCATTGCACATTTTATAAGCTTGCCCTCGAATGAAGAGCCTCTCGAAGTCTCCTCAAGTTTTGTTTTGTTCCTTTCATTCCTTGATTGAGAAAATTTAACGCCGAAGCTATACCGTTGAATTAGTTTACTGGGAGAAGTGTCCAGACATCGTCCAAAGGCGATGATGCTATTGAAAAATGCGTCAGTGGTGATGTCATGCTCAGTTGTAATAAAAGAAGACGCAGCGTTAAGTAAGCAGTGCCATTACAAAAAAACGATGCTGTGAGGTCTCTCTCGAGCGGGCACGAAAAGACGCGTTTTGGTTTTTTCATGGCATCCTGTGATGAGATGGTGCGGCAGCTGTCAAAAACAAGACAAAGAGAAACATAAAAAGGAAGTGCATGAACATACCACGCTGAGAACACTGCCGCCGCATTGTCGAGGTTGCTAGTGCGTAGTCCGAGGAGGCCGAAAATCTGGCGCGGCCTGTCTCCACAACACGCTGTCGTTTTTTCCGACGCGATGTGGCGGAAGCACTACAGCCAGCCGCAGCAGTAGCCTGACAAGTTAATGGGAAAATAGAACTGATGGCCCGATACCGAGATGGTCGCGACCAGCTAATAATATACCCTGCTCACTAATTCCGTGCAGCGCGGCATGACACGGGGACACAGATTCTGAAGGTGGCACGTACACATTTGCAACGCACCCTGAGCTCTCCTTGTTCCGTGGTAAAGCGGCGCCTGTGCGGCACGCAACATAAACGTGCTGCTCGCGTTCTAAGGAGTAGACTCCCGAATGTACATTTGTGCTAAATATCGCGAGAATACGTACGCGCACACTTTCTGTGAGACGTAGATCACGTTCTACACTGACTTACACACTGTAAAACAGAAGTACGCTGCTTGCCACAGGATACGAAAATATACAGTTCTCACTTCTCAAACACAGCTTATTGAGCAACAAAGCAAACAAAGCAGCAAGGAAGCTTCCAGACACGCAATAAACGCCACATTAACCAAAAAACAAAAGCGCAAGACTTGCTGCAGTGAATAAACTAAAAAAAAAACTCACCGAGAGAAGCACGAGGCAGGATACCTTCGGTGAAAGTGAGACATTTTTGATTTTCTTCTTTTTTTCGACCTTTGACTATACTTGTCTAGAAGCTAATTATTGGCATTGGACGTCGTAATCAAAGACAATCCAGAGGTCTCGTCTGAGCGGCGCAAACTCCCAACGAAATGGCAGTGAAGCGCGTAAAAATGTGTGCCGTTGCGAATGAAGGCTTTCAACCGCTTTCACGAAAGATACGTGAAAGGCAGTCATAAGCTACATTCTGTGCGCTGTTCCTAGGCACCCTTTATATCTATGAGTGGATACTTATCAGTGAGTATTCAACGAATACCTAAGAGATATTGGAGCCTCTCTATGGTTATTGATTGATCCGCAATGTTCCCTTTCCGTTCCGTCTGCCCTGTATTTTCGCTAACGTCATACAGGGGCCACTGAAGAGTAATATGAAGGAAATTTCATCGCGGCATTGCATTATTGCGTGGGATATTTTTTCTGTGCACAGAAATGACCTTTGTGTTGTTAGCCTTCTTTACCTTTTTTAGGAGCGAAGCTCCTTATGGCGTGGCTTGGGCGTCCCTCGTATGTAACCACCAGTGGCACATATCCGAAATAGGTATAACACTTGACCTCCAAGGTGGTGCCAGTGAGAGATTTCTTCTGTGCGTTATTTAACAATAAAAAACAGTGCTCAATGTACATGCCAATGGCTGCTAATGGGGAATGAGAGACATGAGCATTCGGCTTTTAGTCAACGCGCACGCTGCGATCCCCATTAGCAGCCATTGGCATGTACATTGAGCACTATCGGGCAAGAAAGGGATGCTACATTATACTCGCTGGGTGTAACCTCCTTAGCTTTAGAAAGGTTTAGCGAGCGTTGAGCCGCAGTTCCATGAATACAATGAACTTGTATATACCATGAATGAACTCAAGGTGGTTAAAAATGAGAAGTAGATACGTAGCGCAAGCCGTAAGAAAGTAAAAGCCGAATTCTCCTGTCTCTCATTTCTCATTAGCAGCCATTGGCATGTAAATTGAGCCCTATCTGACAGGGAAAGGTTGCTACGTTATACTCGCTGGGCGTAACCTCCTTGGTTTTCGAAAGGTTTTGCGAGCGTTTGGTCGCAGTGCCATGAATACAGTGAACTAGAATATACCATGAACTCGAGGTGGTTAAAGGTGGGAAGTGGACCCAAAGCGTAGGCCGTAAGAAAATGTTCGTGTGCCACCTCTCGTTTAGTCCTTGGAATGTCCGCTGGATGGCGGTGCTTCTATATGGGGAATATATGATAAAGAGATGCCAGATGGTGGGACTTGGAGTGTTGAATAGATGAACGAACGGACACACAGACAGATGCATGGATGGACGTATGAACGGACGCAGGGGCGGATGCATGAAAGAACGCAGGGACGGGCGCACAAACAGACGCATGGACGGTCACACAGACGGACGCATGGACGGACGAATGCTTCGCCCCACTCTCCTTCATTCACTCCCTGGATATGCTGCCATTTTTTCTCTCTTTTCTTCTTACGAAATCTCACGACAGACAACGCATTCCTGTGGAATATACCCTTCAGTAGACTTCGTACGGAACGGAGGTCCCGAAGAGATTACAGAAAAAGCGAAAGCGCTGATTCGTGTTGTGATGTGTAAATGTGTCCTGTACATATATAATACTCTCCCATTGCAGCTGTGTTGCAAGTTTCTGCTTAGTAATTTACTGAAGAAAGATAATAAGCAGATGGTTGATCGTTCCTTGTCGGTCACGCAGCGAGTTTGTCTTTTTGATAGCTTTTAACACCGTTTACATCAGGCAGGTTCCTCAAGTGACTTAAGAGCAGATTTCCACGATTTCGCTGTTCGTGTTGAAAATAACAGCAGTAAGCCTGCAGCATGTAGACTTGACAATGTTTTCTGAAGTGTAGGGAGTGCTGAATACGATTAGAAATTGTGCATTTGTTCGTAGTTCTGAAAGTAAACAAGTCTAGTCAAACGAGGAAAACGTTGCGGTCACATCTTTTAATTTTAAACTGCGCCAAATGACGTGCGGCGTCAACATTTACTAAAAACGAAATTACGCTGCTCGTGAGTGTTCTTGCCTCTGGGCCCCAACCAAAAGGATGCCATTGTCGGAAGTCAAACCCGTGACCTCTGTGGCAAAATAGCATAGCGCTGAGATCAACAGATATGCATATAACAAATGAAGTGCAATAAGAATGAGCCTGACCAGCAAATATTTTTTACGCTGTCATGAGCTTGACGACAGAGTATTGCTTTTCTAACGGCAGCCACGCAACTGCAGAAAATATTTAGTTGTCCTTTATTCATGCACAGTTTATTTGTTTGTTTTTATTTAAATATACGCAACATGGAGAGGCAGGCTATCCTAAACTATGTTACGCCAATATCTCAAAAATAAAAAAAAAATCAAGAAACAAACATGGGCCTCTCACGCGTTCACCTAAAACATCGTGAGGGTGAAAGCAGCCTTCTTCTTTTTCTTCTCAGTCAATGTGTTGATCTCTCCTCGCCCCCCTCCTTCGCCCCCTAAATATTTCTGCACATATCGTAGTTGTCCACCGTCGCCAGCAACGTTACTGGATTCTCCAGGACTGGAGTCATTGCAAACATTTAGCACCTCACCTAGTTTAGCACTGCCTCCATGATCGGCCCGCCTTTCACGAAGCCACGATGTCATGATATCGTCATCGTGTGGCGTAACGTTATTTGGCGTCACTATGACGTCACAATTTTTGGTGATTTGAGGCATCGTGGTGACGCAATGTAGTGACGTCATCACGTGAACAGTTCTTGCATCACTCGAGTTAAGGAAGTGTTGGTTGGGGCCGCCGAGGTGGAACACCGACACCTCCAGCTGTCAGCTTGCGTGTTTGATGCGGCTTCTCTCGCCTGCCGAAACCCGAGCCTAAAACTAAGCTCTCCATTCGTTGTGCTACTGCTCGTGCCGAGCCCCTTCTTCTTTTTCTTCTCTACTCCTTGACCCTGGCCGTTCACAATCATTATCAACCGTATCTAAGACTTTCGCCTTGAAAAGAATGGGGGAAAGCTGACAGAAAGCATGAGTGATGTTTGGCACAATATGATCTTTGGCGTATAAAGAATAACTCTCAGCGCAGAGACCAATTGACACAGGACCACACAAGTTGCCGTTTTTTCCCTTTCTTCTCACCACCCTACTCTTCTTTTGAGTGCTACCAGACATTTCGGAGGAGAAAAGAGAGCAGATATTTTGTTGGTGTAAGCGAGAGCGGCACGTTCCGTTTTATCAAGTAGAGCGCGTGATTTTGACAGGTTATTCTGATCCCAATTCCGGAGGGTGTTGCCGTGTCCGGTGCACGCGACGTCCATCGGGCACCCATTGTTTCTCGCTGACCGTGTCGGACAGTGTCGGCCAAAGGGCGGACCCCAGTGGCCGTGTCCCGCTTTGCGTCCACTGTGTTCACCGCAAGCGTTGAAAAGAATCCGGCTTGCAGAAGAAAGGAGTTCAGTCTTCATGTCGAAGCACGAACGCCCCTGGCCTCTTCTGTCCTAGATTTGTTTTCGCCATCAATGCGGGCACAGTGCGCTCTCGTTGCTTTGTTGGCAATCACCCGAAACACTGGATTTAGCGGCGGAGTTGCTGATATTGTCCAACTGTGGCTAGAGTACGGGGATGGATGATAGAGGGGCTGGCATGAGGGGCAGTTCACTTTATGAAGGGGATTGCGGCTAATGGCCCAAAAGATTGTTGAAATACACTTAATAACCGGGAGCGTGCGAAGCGGTTTACACGTGCACGCAAGCTAGAAACACTTCAGAAGGAAGAAAAAGGGGAAACATTAGAAATGGAGAGATTGCTAACCACTTCAGCATGACAAACACTTTAGACAGGTCTAAAATGAAATGCCATGACATAACATAACTTTCGAAATCCTCAAAACTCTTTTGCTTCGTAGAACATAGCTCCAACAGAACATATACAAAGACCGATTATTGCCTATGAAGCTTCTGAGTACTCAAGAAGCCCTCATGCAAGGACCCATTACACAGAGCCATGCTCCACGTTCATTTTCTGCAGAGCACCCTGAGGTTTGGACAGCTTAAGTTTTAATGGTGTAGTAAGCATACTCGGTAAGCTTTAGTAGCAGTTTGAGTCAAAGGCTCTCTCTTGCATCATTGTTGAACCATCATTAGACTGCACATATATACACGCACAAAACATGAAATAAAATAAAAAACAGGGAAGCTGTTGAACGATTTCATTATCAATCCCGTAAATCAGTTTGGCATATTCCGAAGACACTGTGCCTAGCTTCACTTCCTCAACATATCACAGGAGGAATAAAACAGCGCTGAAGACGAGATACATACATGGCGCAGACAGATGCATGTACTCAGTGTCGCGTACCTGTCCTCTTTTCGTACCGTCTTTCGCTTTGTTTTATTCTTTGTCTACCATGCAGCACCAACCAGCCCTATCAAGCACTGTGTAAAAGTGTACATCAGAAGAGTTTCAGCTTTCTCCTTTGGTTGTACGACCTTAAGGGGTTTTGGAAGAACCTGAAGGAAACTGCAAGAACAAACTATTATGAATATGAAAAAGAAGTTGATAAGGTTTGAAGGGGACGGTGTTCATCCGGTATGAACAAATAAATGACGTAGGCTGGAGTTTCGCCCATCCCGGCTCAATTCGAATTGCGGGCTCTGCTAACAACTACTACTGCTACAATGACCACTATAACTACAACTACAACTACAACCACAACGACGACGATAGCAACGAGAAAGACAATAACGACAACCACAACGACTACAACAACGACAAGCACATTAACGACGAGGTCATTAACGACAAGAACAAGGACAGCAAGGACAAGAACGACAACGACAAGAATGAGGACAACAATGACAAGAACAATGACGACTAGAAGAAGGACAATAATGACAAGAACAATAACGACGAGAACAAGAAGAACAATGACAAGAACAATATTGACAACAAGAACAACGCAACCTCTTAAACTAAAAACAAAAAAATAAAATAAAGAAAACTCCCAAAACTGCTACAACCATTTTAAAAGACCAAAGTTACACTATGTCAATGAACATGCATAAGATTGGCGACACGTGGCAAGTCAAAAGGCAAAACTTTTTTATCTGTTCTCGTGATGGAGAGCTGACTTACAGAGACATGTATTTTGAAGCAATTAGAGCGTTTATTTACCAGCTAGATTTTTTTCCTATTGATTTTCAGTTCTACTAAAAGGGTGATGCTTGTGAATTGTAATACTATATTATCAAAATTTTGTGCCTCAATTAACACAATTTATGGATTTTTGGTTTCTGTGTTTTTTCTTAGCCCCCATGTCCCACAGAGAGCTGTTATTTTGTGCGTACATATTTTAAAACCCCATTAAAACCTACTACCATGCCTCCAGTTACAGAGTTAACCGAAGCCCTGGAAGTTCAACTACAGACTGAATACACATTTTTCTGTGCACAAGACCACGAAATTCAAGAGCAATATTTAATACCATTGGGCACTAGAAAAGTTTGTAAACTATTAGGATGAGTTCAGAGTGTTCACATAAGTAACTGAGTTATTTCTCTTACATTTACTTTTTTAGGCACTCAATCCAGTTTCTACATGCCTGCATCAAGTGTGGCATAGCCAAGTGGGAAGACCCTTAGTTAACTTCCCTGCCACTCCTTCTTCGCTTCAGTCTCTCCACTGAGGCACCACGTCTAAAGGGAATTAATAAGTCAATAAAAGCCAAGTAAATTGAACAAACACGGCGCATCACCAACTTGCCAAGTCGTAATAAAAAAACAACAAAAAACAAATACAGATCACGTTCCGTCGTCTTGTTACGGTCTGTGATTTGCTAAAAAGCTCGTTGGCTCCGCCTGAAAGGGTAAGCCACTACAGCAACGGGAAGGCTGTCTTATGGCTGAGAGTTCGGGGACAGCATCATCAGCCCTAATGGTAATTAGCATTGTTCTGATTACTACGATGCGTTTTCCACACTCTGCTTTCTACTTCACGTGTCTGTATTCTTGTTCTCCTTCGCAAGTTTGATCCGTCACTCCGAAGACCCCTTTTCTCGAAGACGGCTCTTCCATGAGCTTTGGCCTCCGTGTTCTTCAATCTTCTCGTGCCTATTCACTTCTTCATATATCTATCTACTCCTGTGTGTGCCAATGTTCATGCATATCTTTTCTTTTTTTGTTTGGCATCCTTTTTCTCCTTTTTCCACTCTCCTCGTTCCACTCGACACGCCAAACGCTTCTAAAGCATCAGGCTGGTAGTGTTGAGATATTACCTCGCCTTCCCTTTCTGTCCCTCTCTTCTCTTTGTGAGAAAGCTGCTGTCCGTGCATTAAAATGAACTCTGCAAGAGCGGTGGCCTCTCATTGAGAAGGCAACCATTAATAATCGCTGCTGAGCGAAAAAGTCAGCTGCATACATCCCTGTTGTCTCAAACTTTGAAAATTCAAGAGAGCTGTATGCCATTACACATGCTTGTTTTTTTTAATGCAAAGCATTTCTTAGCGAACTTTGGCGAGTTTGAGCGTATCTATCTATTCTATCTATCTATCTATCTATCTATCTATCTATCTATCTATCTATCTATCTATCTATCTATCTATCTATCTATCTATCTATCTATCTATCTATCTATCTATCTATCTATCTATCTATCTATCTATCTATCTATCTATCTATCTATCTATC
The DNA here is from genome assembly GCA_013436015.1 of Rhipicephalus annulatus. Lineage (NCBI taxonomy): Eukaryota > Metazoa > Arthropoda > Arachnida > Ixodida > Ixodidae > Rhipicephalus > Rhipicephalus annulatus. The sequence continues at coordinate 15,460 of WOVY01010602.1, read as the reverse complement.
TATCTATCTATCTATCTATCTATCTATCTATCTATCTATCTATCTATCTATCTATCTATCTATCTATCTATCTATCTATCTATCTATCTATCTATCTATCTATCTATCTATCTATCTATCTATCTATCTATCTATCTATCTATCTATCTATCTATCTATCTATCTATCTATCTATCTATCTATCTATCTATCTATCTATCTATCTATCTATCTATCTATCTATCTATCTATCTAGCCGCTTACGTTTGGGTGCTCCCACGGTCAACCCCTTAACTTGGCGTCAACTAAAACTAGCATAGGAGGGTGTGATGGTTTGACGAACATGACGCGCTGGTCAAGACATAAATAATCTTGCAGTCAAGTCACATACATCGTCAAAGTGTTCCGTCAGACAGCGGCACATACCCGTGGGCTGGTATGTGCCACTGGTATGCGGGTATGTGTCACGGATGATTGACGTTTAGTATCTACCCAAGAACGACGAGAAAACACATGAACAATTTTAACGCGTAAGCGTTAAGAAACACCCGACATCGGTAGTGTCGATTCAACGATGCCATAGAATAAATGTCAGTGTTAAGAAAAAAAAACCTGACATAGGCAGTATTGACCCCCCGGTAAATGCAAATAGTGAATTTCAGGGTCCCAGAAGGAATCGAACCCAAGCATTTGGCTTGGCAGTCAAGCATTCTACAGCAAAGCTATGCCAGGCCTCGGAACTACTTTTCGAATAGACGCTAATCTTCGTGAAACGTCAACAGTGATTGCACTGCTGCCGACCTAATTTAATAAATATTAGATATGCACTCCTTAGGTATACAGCCGTCACGTCGGGTTACACGTCAGGTTAACGTCAATTGTGGTTAAGTGCCGTGCGCTAAATATCATTTATCTAGCATTGTCCAGGGCCAACCTCTTCGTGATCATCAGCGCTTCATATCAGCTTCTGTTGTTGCTAATATGCATGTTCCAGTTGACATCGTTGCGCGAGTGTGAACAACTGGTTATGTAAACGTCTGCAACTCTTCAACATATGCTTTTCGTGCAACATTTGTACATATACTTAGCGTCATTTCATGACGTTTCGCTCAATAAAAAACCTGCGACTAGGTCACCTTCCCTCCGCATGCTTCGCATAATGTCGATTCCCACGTACGTGGATTCTGCCGTTTTTTTTTACCATATTTCTCGTGAACCTTTCGAGAAATTATGACTGTACTGACTGAACTGACATTTACTGGGCTTACTTAATCGACTGACTGAATTGACTGACTGAATTAGGCTGTCTGAACTAAGTGAACTGCCTGAACTTATTAAGCTCACCAATTTACGGATTGATTCACTGAACTGGGTAAATGGTCTCAGTGAACTTAATTAACTGGCTGGCCGAGCAGACTGACTCACTGACAAAGTAGGCGTGATTACTCTTCTGATATATTATGCAAAAGTGCGATGTAAAATGAAACAATCTTTGGTAATTAGCATTTACCAGCTAATCACTCAATGCCGCATAGACCGCATCCCTGCCATTGTGGTACATGCATTTGCTTTGGAACATGAAGTGAAAATCCGTTCCCGAACAGTCAAGTGGAGCCCTCTTGATCTTGCGATAATAAACGGAAACAGTTTAAAAAGACCCTGTAATTGCCTGGGAATATTGCTTGTCAAGTAAAATGAATGCTCAGTTAAGACAAAAGTAATATGGATATGTGCGATGAACATGAGCGAACAAATTTCACTTCTCATAGTTTATAAACCACACACAGCGCGTAAACGTTCAGAGTTCTTAGGAATCAGACATGCAAGTCACTTGCCTTAGACATAAAAGTAAGGCTTCGCGTGAATAAATAGAAAAATAACAACGTTAAGGACACAAAAAGCAACACAATATATTTTCACGTATCTATCTTATTTAACGTTGAACCCAATACATATATTATTTAGTGGTACGCTTTTCCCTTTCTGTTTTTACGTAAGCAGTCTGTCGCAATATATACAAAATTTCTATAGCGCTGGGTGTGTTTTTTTCAGGAATGTTTTTCATTGTTCTGGATGTGTTGAAATCTGTTTTTTTTCCTTTCGTTTGTCAGGGCAGTCACGCAAACCCCAATATACTGCGCATCTTGCTCAATTTTGTGTCGTGTCTGATACGTGAGCATAAAGAATTCCGTGGCCGGCTCGGTAGACGAATGTGTAGAAAAGTAAAAAAAGATTGATCTTTTTTTTTTCTTCACTCACCTCCCACGCGTGCTTTCTGCTTCAGCGGGTGTTTCACGCTGCATTGAACGTCAAGGCAGAGAGAGAAAAAAAAGTCTCTTCTCGTGGAATGTACTGAGTGAGCACGTTGTAGCCGTCATATCAGTTTACACTTTTTTAGTTAGGGTCAAGGTGCAGAGCCACGTCCAAATTGTTCTCCGCCTCTTTCTTCGGAATTTTCATTTTTCGGCAATGCCTCTTAAAACGTTTTTTTTCCTGACGGGCTTGATTCGCTTCTGTGTCACACCGTAACTATGCAGTAGCGCTTACAATGCGTTATTACATGTGAGAACATCTGGAAAATGGAGAACTTTTTATTTAACAGTGGCGCTGTTCCAGAAGTAGCTTGGGCCACAAAAAAGTCTCAGTAATGGTCGCAATCTGTTTCCCAAATACGCCTATAGAGGGCGTAGCTGCCTTGGTTACCGACGAAGCCATAGCCGCTCAGCGAAGCATATCAAGGCCGGTTGTAGCGTGAATAGGTGAAGCGGAATAGGGCCCAAGGTATAGTGTATTTCTGGTACACTATAACTTGGGCCCTATTCTAGTACACTATACCCAAGGCTATTGTAGCAGGCGGAAGGGGAGGTGGAAGGTGGCATGGGTCCCTACATGTCCTTTTCCGTATATCTCTACTCTACATATAACGTAATCACAGAAATCCGCACGAAGTCAATCGGCAAAGAGAAAAAAATGGAGAAATGATGTCGCAGATAATATTAACCATATAATCAATGTATATTTGAGCAATCACTGTGTCTTATTAAATGATAGCTCATTCTGTTCGCCTGACGAATTAGGAGAATGTCCTGTCAGCCTGCCAGAGCTGCGACATGCGAAACTGCGGTCGCTTGATCTGATCTTGTTGTCTGAGAAAGGTCGAACCAAAGTAAACAAACAGTCACGATGTTTGCTATCGGTCTATTACCTGCCCATCTTCTTCGATGCTACTGAAATATACAACGTTTGGTTTCGACTGCAATGCAGGCTTTTCGGCTGCGAGAGTAACCCTGAGGTAAATGTCGCTTTCCCGTTAGTCTGCATGGTAAGGAAAACAGAAAGCGGCCGGTAGATGGCGGAAGCCGTTGATTGGAGAGGCTAACATTGGCCCAGAGGGAGACGCGTGTTCCGCGGGCTCGCCGCGACAATTTGGCGCTAGTGTCAGGATCTGTTTGCACAGCTCAGAGCCGTTGGCGGCGCTTCTGTACAAATTGCCGTCATGGGGTTCGCTTAGGACTCCCCCTGAGATTGACTTATTTGTCTTTTCCTTTTCCCGTTTATTTGTATAGATATATATTGTTATTCGTGCGTCGTTGGTAAGTTGTTCTTTCAATCTGATGTCATTCTTGCCACTTCGAAGCCATTCCGGAATGTCCCTACATAGCAGGGGCTCCGTTGGTATCAGTGTTTAGTGCTCGAGCTACGGATCATCAGTGCAGCATCAGTATTTTGTGGAGCTAATGGCACTAATGGCACCATGGAACATCTGATCTGCGGAATATTTGGCTGGCAGTTCGAGTCACAGACTGCAAAACTGTATTTCACGCCTCGCCGCAGGCACTGTATATTTCTTTGAGCAGGAGTTTTCGTGAGATCTTGTTAATGCTTTGTTGGATCGGGATGCTTTGTTCTGATTGATTTTCCAACAATATTTTCGAAATGTTTAGCTTAATTAAACAAGCGAAAAACAAACTGTAAAAAAAAGATAGTGATCGGTGCTTTCTTTCTTCACCTTAGACAACGGGTTACACTGTTTTAATGCTCGCGCTATTTGTAAGCTTGATTTTTTTGTATTGGGGAGGGGGGTATTATGTTAAACAATGACCTTACCATTCTTCTTTTTTTCTTCAAGGATGGTGGTACAATCTTTTTTGTTATTCTGCGTAAGCATGCGCACGTGTGCAGAACGAACATTGATTTATAAGGAGAATCTTGTATTTCATTATTAAAACTAAAAAAACAGTTGTATTAAAAGCAGATTTTATGAAGGGCGCTGCTTGTGCGCTGACGAAACCGAAACCGTCTTGCGAAGCGAGAGAAAAGAAAGAAAAAATAAGCATTTCTTCGTAAATATGCTAATGCACTCATACGCTGCTCTCTTAATGTTTGTACAATGACATTATGTATGATAAAGAATTCAGCTGAGCGAGCATTGGCGCTCGAAACGTGAAATACTAAAATAAAGGTGATGAAGCGAGCGTAAGCCCCTCACACCAGTGATAAGGATGTGGAGTTTTTTCTCGCTGGAAAGACAGAAAACAAACGAATAGTTATCGGGACAAATTTAGACCAGAGCTCTCGCGTCCTCTATGAGGATGATCATTGTCGCCGGGCGCCCATTCTTTAAATGTCAAACGTTCGTGCTTGAGCAGTGGGTGAAGTATACTCGGTCCCTGTCCGTCGGGGTTACGAAAGTAAGGAGAGAGTCGTAGCGACGGAGGGTTGGTTTAGGAGGAAGGCTTATTCTCCACAATTTAGTCTGGACAAAATTACGCGCAGCAACCTGTTTGTTTTCTGCGCGCCATTCAGCCCGCTTGTATCGATGGCGCCTTGCAATTCAATGCAGAAAAAGGCAACGCTTAGACGACACAATCACCACACTATCCTTTTCGCCCCTTTTCTGTTTCGATCTCAGTCGGTGGGCGCAAGTGAAACGAAGAAAGTAATTTCAGAGTGTAGAACCATTTATTCATCGAGTACGCACGGCCGCGATGATTGGGCCCCGTGAGGTCGCCTTCTGGAGACCGACGGTTCTTTCGTTTGAACCGGGTGTCAGCTGCGGCGTGAATTTTCTCGAAGTGTGGAGCTCGACTGAGAGAACGATGGATCATAGAAAGAATAAAGATTAGATAGATAGATAGATAGATAGATAGATAGATAGATAGATAGATAGATAGATAGATAGATAGATAGATAGATATATTTTAAGACCAACAAATTATACAATATGCCAGGAAGCAGTTTCACTTTACATTTATAATAAAGTGCAGTGTGAATTCAGTTAGCACCCGGCATCGGCCAATAAGCCCTACAATAGCTGATAAATTGCAGTAGCTGTGTAAATAACTGTGATGAGTTCGACTCACCAAAGAATAGAATACCAATAATAATAGTTTTAGGGTTTTATGAAGAAGACCATTGGGGAAGGCCCTTGAAGTTTCGACCACCTGTCGTTGGTTAACACGCACCTAAATCCAAGTGCGCGGGCATTTGCTCCTCCAAGGAAAATGCGGGCGCCTTGACTGGGATTCAATCCGTGGCCTTCGGGACACCATTAGGCCACAGTGGCGAGTAAGGAATATTAAGCCTTACCAAAAGAAGTGCTTAGTGGAAATGATAGGGCTGACTGTGAAAGCTTAGGTTGTGGAAGGTTACTCTGAAAGGTTGGATTTGGAGTGCTCGGGACGCAGAACGTGAACGCAGAAATATAGCCGAAACGTGCTTCATATATCTACACTCATGTAAGAGGCATCTTTAGTTGACATAAAAACTAAACAATAGGTGGAATGAATAAGAAAGCGAGAAGGTGTTAAACAATGAAGATACAGTCCTTTCGTTAAACGCATTCGCCGATGAGGCTGCTTACCTGCATGGTGGCCTTTGGTGTGGCAATGCCGACTTTACAAAACTTACAAACGATGGTGAACAGGATTTCGGTCCGAACATAGCCATGATTTGATGATTTGAAGGAAGATGACAGTCTGTTTGTAGAAGATGTCACCTTATTGAAAAATAGTAGCGTTATTGAAGCTGCATTTATGAAATCTTTCTTAAAGATGTCACACTCCTAATGAGTTTTTTTTTAAATATGCGCTGCTCTCCGGCATAATTTTTTTCATGCAATTGGGAAGCCTTTTTTTTGTACATAAGAAGAAGCGCAGAAACGTAGGATGTACGTGTAATTGAGCAAAAGTGGCAGGTGGTTTGGATGAAGATTCAGATGGTGCAAGATGTTCAAAGTCGAAGAGGGTTCTAATGTGGTGGGGCTGGTTTACCTTGTGCCTAGACTATGTACCTGCGTTGTCCGTGTTTGTTAGCTTGAAACTTTGATCACGATGAGATTTCTGTCACACAATGGCTGCGATTTTTTTTTATGTTGAGAGATCCTTGAACCACACCGTCCAGGTGCAAAAGGATGCCTTATGTAACCTCTCTCCGTCTTTCGAGATTAAGTAAGGCGTCGCAGCTCGAAAATAAATATGTAGTTATGTAAGATTTAATTTTCACTAGCTTTCACATCCACCCAACCAGGTGATGATATTCAGTTTCATATCGTCTCCTTGACGCTATCACCACTGATTTCGCATCTGGTGTGCCCCTAGGGCGTAGTATAACCCATTAACTTCTGGGCATGCGTGAAGAATCATGACTTAACGGGCGTCCGAATAATCTTGGAGTCTTATCTGTATCCGCGATATCTTTTGCAAAAGTACCAACTATCCTTCCTCACATTGTAAAGCTGTCCCAGAGAGATAACATTTGCCCCACTGTTAGAAACAGTGGTGCAGCCAGAGATTGTACACCAGGGCCATGCCCCCCCCCCCCCCAATCTCCGAGATATTTCATAACTATGGCACAAAGAGCATTAAAATGACAATTTGAAGAAGGTGTTTCCCTCCACCCTAAATTAACGAGGTGACCCCAACCACCCTCTCCACCTTCTAAAAAAACTTCTTGCGACAGAAAAAAAAGGGTGGATTTTTTGACTCCCTTTTTCATATTGCCACAATATTTGTGCTTTTATCTTCTCTCCGTGTTTGTCATTCATTTTCGTTGCACAGTTTTTTGTTTCTAGGTAATTATTCTATTACTCGTGTCATGGTAGCAATGACAGCTTTTTTTTGTTTCTACTTCGTCTGTACACGGCGTTTCTTCCTTCTCAAGATTATTTTTTTGAACGTTGTCACGGCCTGGAATTCGCTGTTACTACAACGTTCCATCACATTAGCTCGGAGTATTCCATTCTGGTGCCTTGCTACTAACCTTATCAATACAAAAAGAAACATTTTTTCTTCTGTCATATTCATGTATCTGTTCAATGGTACGTGGTTGTGTGTAACCATTGGAATCTGGGTGTTTCAAGGCTTGTCACTATGCCTGAGTGTTTTTTTTTTCGTTTTGTCTTCCACGCGCGTGGCGTAGGGACGCGTGCATATCATATTCTGCAAGCATGGGGAAGCAATTTCTCTTGCTTGTCACGGGTAGCGCTTTAATTTGCGGCTCCCCATAAGACGCGGTGTTGCACAAAATGTGATTAGGGTGCACGCTTGTGTCTTTTGCGTGGAGTTCGCTCCTTGGTTTGCTTCGCTTCAACTTCGTGGTACGCAATCGCTGTCCCTCCGTATGCCCTGCACACCCTTTTCCATCGAGGCAAACTCTGTTAACCACGGAACCAAAGCTCTGTTTTTCTTCGCATTTCACGCTCCACCTGCTACAAACCGGCGCGAACCGAGTGCGAATAATTCTCTAAGATTTTTAAAAAGCATTTTACGTTTGTTTTGTATTGCGTGAATTTAAACTACTCGCGGACGATGTTCGGCAACATTCGCGGACACGTTTTTTTCCGAAGCGAGTGGGGAAGTTGTTGCTGTGCTGGGGGACTATTCCCAATCATACGAGCTCTCGTTGACAAGAGAGCTTGGTAGAAATAGAAAGATACGACTGGCAGAGTAGCCATATCTTCATTAAAAAGAAAATTGACAGGGTTTCTTATGGCATTTTCTTAAGACACCTTAAAGAAAAAAAAGTCGTGTAACTCTTTCTTTTCCTTTCAGTCCGTGTATTGATCCTCTACATCCCCCATTACCCTCTTTTGAAAGCCTTCTACAACTAACGTGATTTTTCACAAGCCTCAGGACGGAATGCGTTTCAAGCTTCCTGAACCTCACCTGTGTTTGGAAATTCCTTCGCGATCAACCAACATTTTACCAAGCGGTAACGTCAGGTAATGACGTTCCCAACTTGTTTCCGGTTCGTTTTTTTATCATCTTCAGTGTGTTTCAGAATTGAACAAGCTGTGTAAAGACCGGCAGTGAATGAAAAGAGAAGGCGTTTGTGAAGGCGCCAGGAAGTCGTTATGACATAGTTAATAACCACTAACAACATACAGAAATGCTGTGCAATGCCGTTAATGATTGTGCCGTTTACTCTAGTGTCCTTTAACCTATCAGGAGAGTTCAGCTCGTTACAAGTTCAATATAAACGTTTTACTCTTTCGAGGAGGTGTTTGTGGAAGACGTGGGATGCATTTTACGGAAGTTTCACTTGGATCTCATGTTTTATGCGCGAAAATAATACTATTACAAAAAGTTATCAGTAGTTACTGAGACAGGCTACATTTTATTTTATTTTCTTTGGAAGATGAACACCCAGATTTGCGAGTCAAGCCCAACACAGGACTAGCATGTAAATGCCTTGTATGCTTGCAGGATTGTTTGTTCTGTAGTGAAAACCTATGTCTCTCACTCACACAGTTTTGTGTGCAATGAATGTCCAGTAACAGGTTTATATTTTCTACAATTCGCTCACTGCATAGAACTGAACACAGCAGCGATTTTTTAAAATGGCACGCGCCAGTGAGGTGGTTTCGAATAAATCTGGTTACGCAGTTATTCCAATTACCAGAGTTAGATGTTTGTAATTTTAAGTGGACCTTTAAAAGTAGACATTTTTACAATTTGTTTTTGATCAACGGGCTATTCGTCGCAAAGGCAGGAAATATTTGCAGAAAATCACAAAGGAAAGGTTGCGAGTGACATTTCGTATTCAATTACGGACACTAGAACGCACTTTTTGCACGTTCCGTGTCCGTACGCAACGTTGTAAGCTCGTGAATCAAAACCTGATCCGTCGCGAGCACTTCGATATTCTGACGGGTCTGTCAGCGGCTGACTAAGATGTTATTATTCGAACCGTACGAATTGCATGGAAGCGACAAATGAGCTTCCGTCGAAGAAGTGGTAGACAGCAAACGCAATTTTCTGGCCAGCACACTTAAGCTTAGAGCCGGCGAGTGTGGAGAGAAAGGAAAAAACACAGCACCCTATATTTTCATGCATACGTGAAGCACGCTGTTGAAGAGAGCTTCATTTTCATTTGCATGTTTAGCAGGACGAGACGAAGTCCTGTTCGTCTATCAGGGCAATCTAATTCTCGCGCTTCCGGAGGACTGTGTCAAGCGAAGGTGCTGCATCTCTTAATACCAACGCTAAGAATATAGAGAGAAGAAAAAAAAAGAACAACCTGGGGGTTCTGTGCATACTGTCAAACGATGCACTTCATGCGCATCAATAAGTTGCGCGCTGTTATGCGTAGAGTCGTTTTTTTGTGTTCTGTTAATGAAGTCATGTTGATGTCAGAAGCGAAAGAGATTGGGTGGAGTGCTTTGTTTTGTCTTCTTTTTATGAGAGGGGAAGGGGAGGGCAGCATTCTGTGTTTCAATTTTACGTTGGCTTTCGTTTATATGGGAGAGGTAATGTATTATGAACCACAAGTTTCCGAACACTAAGAAAAAGATTTGCCATAGAGTTGCAGTTTGGTATGTTTTTTCGCATGTTGCTTTCACTGTCCCGTTTGCAGCAATATTTGTTCCCAATAAAAACAGGTTTCTTATCAAGAGGATGTTCGCATTCATTAAAGCAGCATTTTTCTAATGCGCTGCAATTTGAATTACGATGTGCTAAACAATTAGTACGCAATTTTATTATTCCTACTTGAAGAGTGAATATCTACCGGGAAACGTACATAAGGGCCGCTACTCGGGCAAGTTGAACACTAATAAATGAACCGTGTTTTAAAGGGTACTTATAGAAAACATGACTCAGGCGTAGAGCAAGGCTGGTACCAGTTTTGTTTGTGTACATATGTGTCGCGTTTCTTATATGTATCGCGGTGATATACGCTACGTTCCGGCACGTGCTCTTTGCTGCTTTGTGTTCTGTGGTACTCTACCTACCGTTTCAATGTCTTCTATTATAGAGATTGCTTTTCATAACTTGGCTATTCCTTGTAATTTTTATTTAAATTGTGCACTTCAGCTGTGATTAAAAAACGTAAAAGTCGTTCAGTACAATCAACCAGTGCAGTGCAAGAAAGAAGTTATGGTTCTGGTCTGCTTGCAGATTTTTCTGACGTAATGTCACATGTTTCGAGTTTCTATTAAAAGTCAAAAGGGCTTATCGGGAACTCATATCAACAAGCTTTCACAGAAGCCATGCTTTGAAACCAAAATTTGAAGTCTACCAACCTAGACATAGGTGGAGCAACTAAGACAGACGTTCTGGCCTTACGCAGATGGGGTGCATGCCCAGTTTTTTGCGGACTCGGGCTCAGTACCGACCAGCGAATGGACAATCTAAGATTAGGTACTGGTCGGGTACGCACATTTTCAGTGGTAGTTCAGGCACAGGTTGGTGCAGGACAGATGAGAAATTAGTGCAGGCGCAGTATTTTAGCAGGCATGACGCAGGCCAAGCGCGGCCCAGGCGCTAAAAGGGAGCGCACGCAGGGGTGTAACAGGAATGACGCAGGCCATATGTGCAGATCAGATGCAGGCGCATGGCTGTAGCAGGGATGGCGCAGGCCAAGTGTAGAACAAGAGCAGGTGTAGGGTTGTAGCATTTATGGCGCAGGCCAGGCGAAGGATGGTAGAGAATGAAAGCAGACGCATGGCAGCAGCAGAGATGATGCAGTTGAGGCGCACTACAGGAGCAGATGCATGCATAGCGGAGGCCATATTTCACATCGGGCGCAAGCACAGGGATGGCGCAAGTCAGGTGCATGTTGGTAGTTGGTCGGGCACAGGACAGGCGAAGAAGGGGAGCAGACATAGAGCTGAAGAAAACATGGCGCAGAGCGGGCCCATTTCAGGTACATGCCAGGTTTGGTCCAGGCGCAGAGTGGCAGCAGGCGCAGGCGTGTAGCAAGAATGGTGCAAATCGTTCAACAGGAGCAGAGCTGTACAGGGATGGCGGAGGCCAGGTGCATGACGGGCATAGAACGAGAGCATATGCGGGATGATGCAGGCTGGGCGCAAAACAGGAGCACGCGCCGGGTTGTAGAAGAGATAGCGCAGATCAGGTTCAGGTTGGGAGCTCGTCGGGCACAGGAAAGACCAAGAACGGGAGCACGCCAAGGGTTGTAGAAGGCATAACACAGGTCAGCGCAGGCATAAAGCAGGAGCAGGACTGGCGCAGAACTCTAGCAGGCGCTGGGATGGAGCATAGCTGGTGCAGAGTAGGGACAGCTTAGACAATGCCTCAGGCCAGGTGCAAACGAAAGTAGCCGTAGGGCTGGAGAAGAGCTGCCGCAGGGCAGGGGCAAATTAGATGGGGAACGGGAGCAGGAAGAGGGCAGTTTAGTTCAACTGCAGACGTGCTTTGTAGAAATAAGTATCGTAGTAAATGGTTTTGATCTCTCTTATGTATTCCTAATAATGTTTTACAGGTTAAGACCTGAAACCAGCATATAGAGCAATGACGTAGCCAAGGGGTTGGGTGTGGGAGGTGATTCAGTTACCTTTTGTGCATGTACCGGTGTATGTTTGTATGTGCGCATGAATAAATCTAAACTGAATCTTTTCAGCGGGGGCGTCTGAACGCAGGTTGCCCTGCCCATATCTACTGTGGTGTTCTATATGTTGAAGGTCTCGGCCGCCGAGCTCTTGCATTTTCGGGCGTCCTTAAGATTTTCCCCGTAGTTCAAATCTTTTTTTAGCAAAACACCAGCGCAACTCAGTCGCTACCATATTGTGTACTCCTATTGACGAAAGACTGGCATTCAGACCCTCGAGCGAGTGAGCTGATCGAGAATAAACTGTGTAATTTTTTTTCAACCCTTCGCTCTCGCGTTCGTTGCTTTGGTAACGACCGCTGAGTAAGACGACGCTAGAACATGGATCCTTGGGTCGCATTCTTTTCGAAGAGGGCTTTAACGATCGTCGATCGCAGAGGTGACGCGCCGGGAGCGCCCAAAGTGTCAGTGATGGAAGAGCGGCTTTGTAAGCCTTCGTGGTTTTCTGTGCAACCGCATGCCGCCGGAGTGGGAAAATTTGTCTTCCACGGCGGTGCGTGAAGACTGGCGCGAATCGAATAGGCTACTATGTGCACGCGAACTGTGGAGTAACGGGCGAGCTGAAGGTGTCAGCCAGAAGATGAGCGAGTTTGAAAAAAAAAACGGTAATAATTTACGATCAGGAATGATAGTGTGAACGAAAAGAGTATTTTGGGATAGTGGGAATACAAATAAAAAATTAGGAAGAAAAATAAACGGAAGTCAAGAAAAAATAGAAGGATAACGGAGCTTTATTTGGTTTGCCTTCTCGCACTATGTAATTAAGAGAGATACGTGAACAGCGAAAGGAGAGATAGGTGGTAAAGTTGGTCCACGATGACGTAGACAGGTTTCAAAAGGATGTTGAATTAGCGCCGTGGCCCAATTTATACGTTTGATGTACCACCCAGAGTCTGGTCTGTTGGAAACGCAGCTAAGGGAAAGATAGGGTGTAATCAGTATTGTGAGTTGGAGTGAATGGGTCATTGTGTCATTTTTGTGTACGCTTTTAAATAGGTGAATTAGAGAGAGAAAAGCCGATGATGTTACTTCTATGTCAACTTTCACTGAAGCTAGAAAAGCTGCTGCTTTAATTTTCAATTGGATTTTGAAAATAGAATAAGCCCACACCGAATCTATTCATGACACAGAGCAACCATATTACATTTAAATGTCTGCAATTCAAATGAGAAACGCGAGAGCACTGTTTCTTTGACAAGAATGACTCCAACTTTTGTTTTTATAGTTTTTTTAAAATGAATAATAGAATTCCTTATGTGCTACCTAATCGTTATCGAGTCAACAGTCCAGGCCTGTTCAAAGCGCAGTGTCCAAGTCTCGATAGTGAACAAGACATTACCTATGGTGCAATAGTGTAATGTTACTGAAAAGCGAGCTTAAGGTCTAATGACACCGCCTTCGCAATGAATCTTTCTTGTTTTGGTTCTGTATTGTCAATTTTCGTGTACCCAGAATGCAACTGATACAATGTAGGCAATACTTAAAGCCTACCAACCGTGTTATTTTTATTGAGCCCCGTCTAAACGTGAGACCTCCATGTGAGCTTCAATAGACGGGCTTCTGGCCGAATAACAACATTCTTGACGCTTTCCCAAAAGCTCCTTCTTCTCGCTGTTCTGTAATTTGTGAACAGCATGACCTCAGATGCTGCTTCGCTGCTGAGAGAAGTGACCATATTTCTTACCAGTTACAGTTATAGTTAGGATACAGGCACGAACATAACGCTACAGACCATTCATTGATTTCTGTTGATGAGCTCGCCGGGACTTTGACTTTGGTAAGAGCGTCTGATAAAGGGAATAATAAACATGTACACTCAAACTATTTTATAAAAATAAAGGGGGCCTGGAATCACAGAAAGGCATTTGTAAGATACAACGTATGCGTTTCGGTATTTTTTGTTTTATTCGTGCGGAAACATTAGAGAAAGCCTTTTTGCTGGTGTTCAACTGTGTTTGCTTTAAAGGGGGAGGTAGGGCTTGTTTGAACTTCGGCCATTTTTTCAGCAAGTGAAGAATAAAGATGTAGCGGAGAAGAACCGGCCAGGACAAGACAAGAATAACAAGAGAGAAGGCAGGGAGGTTAACCAGGCACATGCCCGGGTTGCTACCCTACGCTGGGGGAATGAGAAGGGGGACATAAACATGAGACAGAGAGAGATGAAAAAGAAAACAAACTATGTCTGTGCGACAGCACTCGTCTGATTACCGTCTCTAGCGGCATTGTGGCTGCTTAGGCCTGTGCTTGGAAACTTAACACACGAATTAAATAACATGCTACTGACTCTCCTGCGACGCAATTGTTCATGTGCCAACGTCGGGTCAGCTAGGCAATAGAAGAAAGCAACTGCGTTTTGTAACAAGACAGCAACAGACGGCCTTGCACTGTGCAGTGTCCCGTATCTAGTCGGCTATTGCAAATCTTCAAATTACAGAGCTGCCCTTATGGACGCTGTTCTGAAGAAATAGAAACATAATTTATTGATGTTTTTCACGTCTCAGCAGTTTAAGATGTGGTTGGAATGACGGCTTTGGATAGTTCTGGACGCTGCTTATCCCTCCAGAAATAACGCCAAGAATGGTAATTACCACTACAGTACAGTAGTAACCAACTAAGAACAGGCCACCATGTCATGGCCGTGAAGTCATTGACCATAAAGCGATAATATTACATGAGCAGTTCATTCGAGTGCTGTAATGATTTGCACCTAATGATACATATACATCAATTTTTTTTTGTTTTACTGCGATAGCGGCTATGCTATCACAACATAGGTCGCGTGTGCCGTGGTTACGGCCTCCGGTGGCGGCGGCGGATAACTACTATCGGGCAAAAAGAAAACTAAGTAAAAAACTTCAATGACACGATAAGGTTTAAACCGAGGTCTCCTAAGGGCCAGCCCAGTGCTTGAAACTTTGTTGCGAACTGCCCTTACGCAAGCTTGATGTCAGGAAAATAATCGCGTTTATATGAGTAATAAAGCGTTTTACAACAGCAAAAAAAAAAAAACCCAACAACAACCAGGTGTCACACAATGAGAATCACGTAATGAGTGGGTCGTCTATAATCTGGGCATAATTCATAAGCTTGGACATAATTCTTCGTTGTTGTCAGTCAGAACATCCCAAAATTGCGCAAAATTCCTTGCAAGCTTGTTGCGAGTACGACGCTTCTCCGGAGAACGACGGTTGTTCATAGGATGTTCATAGGGTGTTGATTTACTGTATTATCTAGTACAAATAAAAGAATTATATTTTGTACAGTTGACTGAGCATCAAAATTTCATTTTAAATATGTAATTTTGTCTAACCTCCAGTATTCTAAAATCTTGTAATATTTTACAACACCACTCAATTCTTGACCAATGCTCCGCAGTGGGTATCAGCACAAAAGAAGGGGAACAAGAACAAGAATGCGTACCCACTACACGAAAATTCCGAATATCAGTGGTGTAGTGGGAACCCTGCAAGTGTGCCTATAGGAGTTACGCAAAGAGTGTTTAAAAATTCTCCGAAAGGCCGTCTTCCAGCTTTCACTGCGGCCGTGCTAAGTTCCGTGCAGACGTGGCGTTTTTTAAATGCGGAACAATTCTTAGTCGCACCATGTGTGGATCCGTTGTCGGCGGCGCCGTCAA